>JARGYV010083550.1:0-18091 GCA_029532675.1 Ornithodoros moubata
GGCAATGACAGGGAAATCGAAAAGCAGCGGTAGAGCACTTCGAGTATTGTAATGCTAGCCATCATTGTATTTCACGAAAACCCGTCGCACTGAGGTGCAAGGGTCGTACACGTACTCTGAGACAACTGCGCGATGATTACCATAACTGAAAGTCAACAATATGAAAAGGCTAAGAATGATAAATGTGGTCCTTCAATCTACAAGCTACAAACCGAGAAAGGCAGTTGCCGTGGAATTCATAAATGAATTGTCAAGGACCAGCTCCAATGTAAACGTCGGCATCCGATGGTAAGGCCAAATAGACCACGCAGTTAGGAAGATAGGTTGCTGTTCGAACCATGGTTTCATTTCATTCCGTCTTCCTGTTAGCGCTTGTCAAAAAACTGCGAAGGATTTCTGTGAAAGAGACGTAATTTCTTTTTCTTCTTCTTCTTTTGCGTGTTTTGGATTGTCTTCAAAGTAAACATTGCTTTCCCTCTACTAGAACGTATGGCAATATACCTGTGTTCAGGCTTCAGCAATGAGAGCTAAGCTAAGCGACGTCGTCTCCTCAAACCGTCACAGCCATACAGCAATAATACTAACGCTGTAGTGGCTCAACCCTTTGAGGTATCTCGTTAGGGTAAGGGAAGTCTGTCAGTAATTTGTTGGGCAACACAGCGTAAAGAGCAGCACACGTTACGCTATGGCACAGGCGAAAAACTGAGGACATTGCAAGACCTGTGTCACGCCACCGGCGCGAAACGAAAATCTTGCATGCAAGTCGAAACTTTGCACATTTATCGGATGCAGCAATGCGGTGACCTTTCAGAAGGACCGCCTCAAGAATGTGGGCCTGCGTCATGGCTGTTCCTGTTGACAGGCAAACAGCCGGGCGTTTTCTAGGTTCGTCCCTCCTTCGTGAGTGTACACAAAACGGCGCCAGAAAACCAAGCACGTAAGAGCAGCATCTAGCGGAACGAAGTGAGCGTCTGGCACTTTAGCTATGCTGTTGGCGATGCGCCAGGTCGTGCTGGGGCCCGTATGGCATTCTAGCTCCCGAGAACACTTTGCTGCCCTCTGGGCGCTGCATCAGCACGGTGCCGCGTCGTCTCTGATGAAATGCGGGCGGACGAAACTTCACCCGAAAAAGCGGCCTGCCAAAGATATACTCCGCGTAGTGTTTATACTGTGCGACCCAAGTCGTTCGACAAAGACTCGTCCTCGTTTGCGAAACGATTCGACATGGATAAAACGACGCACACGCGTCAAACGCTGTGCAGTTTGTAGCTGCAAAAGGGGCGGCATGTGGAAGCCCGAGGCCATGAGGATAATCGGTACTGTTCAACAACGGTCGTGAGTGAAGACCTGTGCAAGAGAGCCTTGACGGAGACCAGAGGTGGACTGCTTCGTACATACTACTAGGGTCCCTCTGCTTTTCAAATACAGAATGAGATCAGAAGTGTAAAGGCTCTGAAAGGGTGACGTCATCTCGAGACATTTGACGGACGTGGGTTATATTCGTGCCCAGGACGTCGTCGGGTTTCCCCTTAACCCAGTGGTGGTGACAAATCATTGCGCAATGCTCCAGCAGAGGAAGTGCTGCCTTCCGGGAACTGTTTTCCACTCCTTACCGCCACTCATTCGTTAGCTTCGTCAACGCAACGGTACCGTGCAACACCGTGGACTGTGGATATAGTTAACGTGCGCACTGTGTGCACACTGATGCTGGTTTGTGCGGTTAGTGCTGGTTGTTCTCAAGACGAAAGCGAGGTTGTGATTTGTTTCAGTGTAAGTTGTTTCATAATATACTTTTAACCCCCCATCCAGTTATTGATACCTGATTTGGGAATGGTCTTCGAGACGAGGATAACGGCTTGTGTGAATAAGAGGAGGATGAGTGCCGGATGGGTACGGCGTCAATTATTGAATGCGACAGGTCCGCGATTCAGTCGATCAGAGGATGGCCTAATGTGTTCTACTGGTTCGTTACTTTGATGGATGAATGGACTCGCAGCTAAACGTGTGTGGGTCTGTTTCGAGTATGCACGTGGAATAGAAGTTGGGAGCGGACCAATGCGGGTTAATATTTGTACGGCAGCGTTAGCGACGTTTAAACATCCCATATGGGAGGGTTGTTCGTGAAAGAGAAGTAAGGAGATACTTGAGTGCGACATAAACTGAATTACTTTTAAAAAGCATCTCATAATGATCAATAAACAAGAAAAGAAAATTGTTTTCAATGTTAGCTAGCTCTAGTTAATAAGCGGAGCCAAAGTTATATATGTAGAGAGCTTTTTTGTTTTGTTTTTCTTCACGCTACAATACCATATATCGCTGTCATGACCTGCACAGGACAGG
Source organism: Ornithodoros moubata (assembly GCA_029532675.1). Taxonomy (NCBI): domain Eukaryota; kingdom Metazoa; phylum Arthropoda; class Arachnida; order Ixodida; family Argasidae; genus Ornithodoros; species Ornithodoros moubata. The sequence continues at coordinate 2,341 of JARGYV010083550.1, forward strand.
ACAAGCTGAAGATGGGTCCCGGTGGCTCGATGCCAGATATAGCTACGGTGTTCTGCGAAGATGCCCGCGAGTGGGACGACTACCTGACGGACTGCTTCAGGCAGCAACTGGCCCCAAAGACGCTCAACATAGTTCGTGAAAAGTTGGAAGACCTTTCTCTTCCACTGACCCCGCTTACAGCGAAAAGCTTCTCACAAGCCAAGGTGAGTTACGTTCTGCGAGGACTTGTGTCCATGCTCCAATGTGACGACCCTCCTGAAGTAAACTTCCAGAGGGCCCTCGAGGACCAGTGCAGCCGCGCACGAGCGTCTACGCGGCGCGCACGCGTTTTGCTCCAGCTTAGTCACAGCCAGTCACTCTCCGCTCGAGTCCTCCACGTCGCTTGCCGCGTACGCGTCGTGGGGCAAAAATGTGAATTTGCCTCATACTGTCGCATGAAGCAACCCTAACTTTCAGCGATCTATAATTGCAGAGGACTTTGTGGCACGTGCAAGGGAGGTGGGAGCGTGGGTGCTGCGAAAAATCATGGCGTGGCATTGTCTGCGTTGTCAGCGCGTATTGTCCGACAAATATCCACCCTGATGCCTTTTCACAACTCTGATTTACATTCTAAATTCGGAAGTGCGGAATATATAAGTTCGACATGCACCGTTTAGTCACCTGAGCTTCTGTACTGAACTATTAGTCATTCTGCAAACAATAAGGCTTCCACCATACGTAAAAACATGGCTAACTATGTATGCTCTCTGTTCCAAATAGGCTGTACTGGTGATTATATCCCCAGACTTCTTGGACACCATAGAGAGGCGTGGTGCAGAACTATTTGACCTGGGCCGTCTGCTGGAGCCAGGACGTACCATCGCGATGCTATGCGGAGTTACCCACGAGGAAGTCAGCATTACCCACCGAGCAGCTTTTCCCTCCTATTCCTCGTGGCCCCTTCTGGTTGCCAAGAACCAGGACAAAGACTTCGTTCTCAGCGTTGTGAGTGAGACATGTTCACTTTTAAAGAAGGTAGAAGAGGAGCAAGAAGAAGCCAGGAAAAATGCAGCAGCCGCTAAGACGCAGCTGTTCAGGCTCTCCCCCCGGAAAGTGCAAGAGGTAGGCAGCAATATGTTTGCATGTTCCGTGTCACCTAAATCCTTACCAGGTTATGTATAGCAGCATCTTGTTTAAAAATTGTCGGTTCCTGAAATAAACTTTTTTTGTGCTGCTTCCCTAAATAAAACATGCTGCTGTCTGGATAAGTGATGACAGTGTGGTTAATGTTGTCAATTCTTTACAGGGAAGCACCAAGATTTTTGTGATGTTAAATCAACCTGTTCAACAGAACCAGAAGTTTGAGGTTCTTCTAGAAAGTGGCAGCATGAAAGATGTACCTGTGAAGTGGAGAAACCCCTATGTACTGCAGTTTGTTGTTCCAGGTAACATTATCACTAGTAGTCACACCTCTCAGAAGAAATTCAGTACTTAGACAACCCTAGAGTGATGCCACTTTTGGAATTGCCAGTGCGTAATGTACGCAAACTATACAGTATTTTTCCATGTCATTTCAGACTCATTCCTTCAATCATCGAAGATTATCAACGTCCACGTTCGTTGTGACGGAAGCCTCTTAGGAGTACGGCAACTGAAGTGCGAGTCCAAGCTGTCAGAGTTACACAATTTGCTTCAAACAGCTGTATCCCCGTACGAAATGCTTTGTCTCACCACTGGATTGGCTACGCTGCACGAGGTGGATCTTGCACTTACAAAGAGTTTCCAATTAAACATTCCCAATGAAGGATTCGCCTTTCTGAAACCTCAGCAGCTAATCGCAGAAAGGAAGAGAAGTAAGTAACGTTGAAATACAAGCCAGGCTGCGGGAGTAGGGGTTCGAACGCCATATGTGACAATGCCTTAGTCTTACTTAGGAGCTGAAGTCTACAGACTACATTAAGTTAAAGTGCTGTTTCAAAAAGCATTCCAAAAAACAGCCTTGTGCCTTCTCAATGTCTACTAATCACCGAGGTCGCATGGCAGTCTCTGAGGTCAACGCAATGTCTTATGCAGAATAGCATTTTTCAGTCCTGTAGTACTCCTTTCAAAACCCCCAGGCACAACCTTTCGTACGAAACTTCAGTACCTGCACTGACATTAAATGTTTTCCCAACTGTCATGGAAATTCACTATTGCCACTGTTTCGAAACCCACAGGTGAGGAGCTTCTACCAACACTCTTACATTTTGCTGCATACTACGGCCTGCAAGAACTCGCGTCGACTGTGCTACAGTGTCCTGGTGCTCTCCACTGCTGTTTCTTGCTTAATTGCAAAGGGCAGACACCAGCAGCACTAGCAACTGGAGCAGGGCACCGCGACATTGCAAGTATGCTGAATGATTTTCAGGTAGGCAAATGGCATTTGTGACTTCCATTCATTCAGTCTCTGTAAACACCCAATATGGGCTTAAACTCGTGCTGACAAATTATGAATGCTGCTGTTTTAGACAGTTGTTTTGTAAACACGTACAGAAAGTAGCAAGCACAACATCTACAGACAGACTGCCAGGTCAAGATAATGGAACACTCAGGTCAGCTGCTAGCAAACCAAACGGCACCCTTCCAAAAGCTGCCTCTGCTACTGTTCACTATGGTAAGAACCAAACATGGACAATAGGCTGTGTACATGTTTTGTTAGCAATATCATCAGTCGTCACCATAACACACTTGGATGCTTGCATCACTACAGCAAATGATGGCATGGCCACCTACGACACTCCCAACATTCCTAGGGCTGCACCAATCTCAAATCCATCGTATGGTATGACAGACTCATTGAAAAACATTGAGCCACTACCAGAACAACAGACAAATGGTACCGAAGACGAGTACCTCGTTATGATGCCTTTCTGCATACCACAGCAAGGTACGATTGTGTTGCAACTTACCTCAACGAGGCTTTGCTGTAAGGTCCTCCACCACTTTCTGCCCTAAGCCAAAGTGAGCCAGTGCTGTCTACCCTGCAAAAGAGTGCCATGAGCACCATGGTAGTTTATTACACTACTAGTAGCACTACATCTCTTACTACGCAGGAGATGCATCAAAATCCAATGTTCTTTCTTAACTTGGTTCCAGAGGTACCAGACAGCGTAAATAAAGTACAATCCCCACCCAATGCACCTATAAGTCGTCCAAGCAGCGTGCCCTTGGAAGATATGATGCGAGGTATGTACACAAGACACCCCTGACAGACTACTATGTACCACTGTGAGCTGTCTCTGACACATTGTTGTTGGAGCAAGTATTAAAGTTAGACTGTAAAAAGCATATAATAAAAACAGGATTGATCACAAGAGTTTTGTACAGGAGACTGCACTTCTTCATGTTGCCTGAAGAAGTTCTTCATTGCTTAATCTAGTGCTTGCCCAAACTACTTTGGGTTTGGCAGTCGCTACCATTCCACCCACAGATTTACACTGTTACCCGTATGATTGCAGATGCTCTCCACCTCGAACTTTCCAACACACAAGAAGACTTAATTAAGATTATTGAAATGTACAAGAAGGGGGTCCCTTTTTCACAAGTTGAGCAATTATTTGATGTGTGGAAGAAGAATTTCGAGGCTGCTAAATCGACAAATGAGGAGGTACGGTGGATCAGTCATTCTAACTTGAGAACTTTATTGATAACTTTATCATACCTGTGCACCTGTAACTTGTTGCTGTTTGCTCTACTAACAATTATAAGTTGTGTTCCTCCATAAAGTGACAAAAATATATACATATGTATGTGAGGATGTGAAGTTTGACTCCAGCCACATAAATGGTTATATGTGTTGTGCAATCATAAAATTTGTCACAAGCACAGACCTCACAAGTTCAACTAAAGTAGCTTCCGACATCAATAAACTCCAAAAAAAGTGAGGATTTGTAAATGTGAGCTCACTGTATTTCACCCTCCGCCTAACTGAGCTTTCCATGACAGTTACAGTGTTGTCCAGTGCGGGGAAAGCAGAAACCAAAAGGAAGCTCCGGAAAACAGTTCTTCAACTTCAGTGACATTCGTCAAATTCTGACAGGGAAAAGCCCACGCCGAGGCAGTAATACCAGCGGGTCAGGCAAGACGTCCGGTAACATGGTGCGCTAGTCATTCTATATTTTACACATGCATTCTGTCGCAAAAACTCGCGTATAATACGAACCCAAATATAATAAAAGGTTACATTTCTAAGGTGCGAAAGAGAACGAGAGAGTTTCCATCATCGTGTGGCGTGAACATAGTCGCTTTCAGACATTGACAATTACGTACAGTATACTATAGTATGTAGCATAATACTAGTACTCACTTCATATTAGGGTAGTGGTCACTCACTATCAGATCGCTGTTCAGGGGCTGCGTGTTGTCCAAGAGTTGAGAAATGGCGCCAAAATGAGCAGACGGAAGTCAGCGCATGCGTTGCACATGGGACTCATAAATGAGGGTGAGGGCAGACTACCCACGTGTGCAAAAGCGCGTGTCAGTTACGCGGGAGTGGTTCCGCTTTCATATTTCTTATTTCGATTCGTGCTATATGTAGTTATACGCGGGTATACGTACACGTTGAACTGGCTCGAAATAGGAGAGTTATACTCAGTCATAGTGGAATACACACACAATAAAAGATGAAACAGAGAAATGTGCACCTCACTTTCCTGCTAATTCCCTATTTGTGTATGCTGAGATATTTTGTTTATTTCCTCGTCCCCCAGGTGAATGACGACAGTTCTGAAGGTGATGCCATTAGACGTGTGAGTACTTTAAGTGCAACTTCTACATCAAGCAGTGGAAGCAATGCAAGTAAGTGTGTTTCTCTCGTCCCTTTCACTGGAGTCGCATATATGTTTGATCAGCTGGTCATCGACATAGAACAAACTGACTGAACCAAAAGGCCGACAGTTGGATTCCAACTCGATGCCTCTTGACCTTTGATGTTTGGCCTCATGTGTAGAGGAAACGCAATTATTATATAAAAAATATCCTGTACTGAGTGAGCAAGTGATCAAAGATTGGTCAGCTCCCTGTGTATGAATCTACATTTCACCACCCCCAGAGGTGCTTAATGTTGGTCCCAGTTGTCGAAAATATTGTCATATTTTGCACACATACAAAAGAATCTTAAGCACTGTCAGAACAACTGACTAGGTATTTGAAGAGTCTACATAATCTTATGTAACCTCATTTTCTCAGGTTCATCATCTAGTGACCGCCTCAGTACCATGAGCTCCATCAGCGCCTATGACAGTGGAACACATTCTGATGCTTGTGAAGATGGCGGCAAAGCTCCTGTGCCTCCCCCAAGACCACCAAGGTTCCCTGGAGAAAAACAGAATGAACCTCAGACACATCAGTACTACAAGTTCCCACCAGTAGGAGATGGAGGTCCTGCAGCAGCTCACAGAACAGACACCGTAAACCAAACTCACAGCAACGGAAAGCTGGGAAAACCAAATAGTAACAGTGCAGATTACTTGGTTGCTGACATGCAGTCGCTTATGAGGAGTTTGAAACAAACAAGTAAGCTGATGTGCATCATTTTGCATACTATATAGGAATCAGCACGCTGGGTACAACAAAACTTATGAACACCCTTCTGTCATTCTAGACCGGACATGTTCACCGAGTGAAGCTGCCATCCACACATGTCGAGGTTCTAGCGATATCTACTATGACATCCCTCAAATCCCTCGGCCTGTGTATCAGCAACACAATCCCCTGCTGGACTATGACTTTCCGGCTGCTGCACTACGGAGAGTAGCACAGCAGCAGAACAAACAGAATTCTGACAACGGACAGCACTACTACGACATACCAAAGTTTAGCTACCCCGCTGCATCAACGAGGGAAGCTCGTCTCAGTATTCCAGACATACCAGCACCTCCTGTGCCAGATGATGACTAGCATTTAGGCTATCAGCACATAGGATGTAGTGGAAGGCTGGATTCGTAGTGAACAAAGATTTGCAGAACCTAAAGGGCTGCAAGAAAACCCTATTGGGCTGGAGCTGCACGATGAAACACGAATTAGCAAAATCGTACATACAAACCACCAAAAACCTGGATGTTGACTGTAGTTCAACATAAGCACTGCAGTGGTTAGTGTCGAGATGTTGAAGGTGCTACTTTTAAGCTTGCACCCCTGCTTTTGCAAGTCTACGCTTGCAGTGAGGAAGTTCCTCCTGTTTCTATGCATAGAGGCTATGTCGTTGTTTACCTTGGTCCTAAACTCGGTGTGCATAAGCATAATTTGGAATTTGGGTGAAATTGGTGGAGGAAATCTTGCTTCGTAAAAGGAGTCACTGTAATACAAATGGGTAAGACTGTGCTATATCACGGAAAAAGCTTTGAGGGGAAAAAGCACTTCTCGCAATTCGGATAAACAGCAGACAACAAATGGTGATGCAGGTGTAAAGCGCATACCTATAACCGGAAAAAAGGACCCTGTTGATGTTCGGGACTTACCCAACTACAATGTGAAGCGAGGGTAAAAAACGGGTTTTTTCCCTAAGGCTTCTTTTCAATACAAGTCATGGTTCTGCGTTCTACTGATGTGCACTCATGCCTGCACGCTTCGTCCTGGTATATCAGATTATTCAAACCTCGAGCAACGTTTAACAAGAGTTAAACTCGATATCTTTTGCAATAACCGTAATGTGTTCATACTTTTCATATATATTGAAATGAACAGCACTATAATGGTTTTCAAAAACAAATGTTTTTAATTAATTCAGTTCATAGCTGGCCCCAGTAAAACAACATTTCAAAGCATCGTGCTGATGCTGCTTTCAATTTTTATGTGCTTTACATGTTTGTCCAGTGCTTTCATCATCATTTACGAGATATCTACAAATCAGCATCCATAAGCACTGTTTGCTGCAGTGCCATGTTTTGATACAGCTTTTTGACACATGTCTGCATCTACACCAGTGTGCCTAAATTTAGCTCGTGCAACATGCAAACGTAGCCGCAGTGCTTTTTACCGGTTGTCATGTAGGTGCCTGCTTCCTCCTTCACTCAACACTATTACTGTGTTAGTTGCAAACTGTGCATAAGTGTATAGTTGTAAACATACAAAGGCTCAGTTATGCAACAAAGTCTCAACCACTCAAATGTTCCTGTAGTTAGGCTCCTTAGTCACCAATAGTCCTTAAATTGTATTCCTTTTTTTCGTGAAAGTCTGTTACGTCTGAACTGTGTAATGCTGCGTTTCACTTCTGTTCATTGCTAGCAATTGTTGTATATTTATTTTGTCAGTGATGTAAATAGCCCTGTGTACAGTACTCAACATTTGAAAAGTACACCAAAGTCATAAAATATTTGTCAATTTATTGAATGCTGCAACAATAAAATGTGTGACAACTTATTGCAAAAAATTACGACTTCATGGCTGCTTTTTGCTGCCGAAACTGCTGTTCGACCTTTTGGAAAGCCTCCTTCTGTGCTTCCTGCTTCTTTTCCAGATCATGCAACAAGTTGTCATGCCGCTTCCTGATGTCCAAGGAAAAGCATGTACTGTTGTAACTCCTCAAAATAGCACATCAAACAAAATGCTTCATGTCCAAGCAACTTGATAATTTAAGGAACTAACACAACACGGCCCTTCTAGTGACAATGAAATAACAAAAATTAATAATTTGGAGTTGCTACTCAGCGTTGTGAGGCCCGTATTGTGTATGCCCCTCAATGTTTCATGACACATTAACATCATGCTACAATCAAAAGAATATTTTGAAGAAATACATGAGAAAGCTTTTTTGTGTCACAAGGATGGGTGTTTGCCGAACAACCTAGGTCAAACTATGTAAGGCATAAGAGGATGTACCCATGTTCCAGCATGGCTTTGACATCTTGTAGCTCATCGTGTAACTTGTTGTCACAAAACTGTGCATAAACTCCTTTCCACATGTTTAAAACTCGCTCCTTTGCAAAATTGTGCATTCTGGGCCTACTCCGAATTTGCTGGAAACTTGTTCTCTCAGGTCATCTGCCCTGACACTCAAATGTATATGTGATTGCCCGTGTGCTAAGTGATGTGCACAACTTACACTTCAGCAGTAATGTACTCGATGCGCTTGCTCACATTCTGCTTAGCTTCGTCGAGGGCCTGCTTCACCAACACAGGACCAACCAGCTTGAACACTGTCGCATCGGGTTCTAAAAGGTCAAGTTCCTGCAATATTGTGAAAGTGTGAACAAGTTTCTCTGGCATACATGTCTTGTGCCCTTATTCATACAGGCTAGGGGGGCTCAGCTTTTCAGAGCTACTCTTTGGTATCGCATTGAATATATTTGATACCTTGTACTTACATCTAAAAGTAGTGCTCTGTTCGACGTAAAGAGAACAGTAGGCCCAACTCAACTCCAAAATTATCAAACATAGAAGCGCAATGCCTTACCTCTTTAACGACTGTGTTTTCATGAAGCTGCCCTTCGAGTTTCTGGCGCGTGCCGTAGGCTTTCTGATACTCTGTTTGAAAACATGAAAGGCACATTATCGGAGGCAACCATGTTATTTTCATTTACTTGAAATCAAACTCCATTTCGACTGCAGCTACAAAACTTCGACGAAATTCACTTCAAAAGAAAAACGCATGCCTTAAGTAGGCAATGATTAAGTACAGCCTCATAATTTCTGCTGCACCTGGGCGTTGAAGTCGGATCTCCAGTGACTTCATTGACAGGGAAATATATAATAATGCATCCTATAGTGCATACGCAGGGCTGGAAGCGCCTACAGGCACTTAAAACAGCTTTACCTTTCTGAATTGTCCTAAACTTTTCGGCCTCTTGTGCGATCATTTTTTGAGAAGCTTCCATTGCAAAACTTCTCGTTTCAGACTTTCGGACAGCACCACACCAGTGTTGCCATTTGAAAACCCTTTACTAGCCGGTATCGCTATCGCCGCTTTCTGCCAGAGCAATCCGTAGGGTGTTGTAAGTTTGCGATCAGCCTCAGAAGACAGCCTATCTGCTCTTCTCTAATGTATATTCCATAGAAATACAGAAGTTAATAATTTTTGTGATTTAATTGATCTGACGTATGCATAAAGCGCCTCACTGCGATTATAACGACCACATATCGCATCACACCAGCCCAGCGTTGCATCGCCACTCGCCAGTCGGTGCTTACTTTAGCTTCAAAATGGCGTTTGGGCGGTATACTCATGCAATCATGTGCCGTGTACCAAATAGCATAAAACAGTGCTCCTCAGCAGCAGTTGGTGACATTAACCCTGATGTCGCGAAGAAAGAGCACGAAGAGCTTTGTAAGGTTCTGCGGAGCCTCGATCTTGATGTTATCGAGCTACAAGCCGACGAATCCACTCCTGAGTGCGCGTACGTTGACGATACGGCGATCATAGTGAACGGCACTGCTTTAATATGCCGACCTGCCAATACGCAACGTCAGAAAGAGGTATGCATACTGTCCTTCTTATCAACTAATGAAGTTTGAGTTTGACCGTTGTGTGGGAGTCTGTATTTGTCAACGCGCAGCAGGTCGCGGGACGTCGTCCTGTGCTGTATACGTTCATCAAATATAAAAGCGTGGGTGTGGCAAGGCACGAATGTTTGGAATCTTGACTATCTTGACGTTGACAAAGGTCGGGGGCGTTTAATTTGCATCGATCACGGCGCTGCGTTGTCACGACACTAGGCTCACACGTTTCATCGGATGAATTTTTCCGTATATGCATCTCCAGTTTTGTTGCGTTCCTTCACTTTGCATTATCTCTAGACTGTAGTTGTTTATCGCTCGTAGCGATGTGGAAAAGATAAAAGGCAGGCGTTGTGGTCCTCCGCAGGTGATGCTGTGTGTTCTTTTTGTGTGTGTTTTACCTACAAATGATAACTTCTCTTTGAACTGATGTCGGCTCTGAGAAGCCCGAGAGGAACACTTAAAAGCCGATTTATATAAGCAGCAGGTTATGTCCAGCTATATCGACGGCGAGAACGCAAGGGCGTGCCGTTGTCTCAGTTACAATTTTCTATAGACAAACATTAAACTTCCTGTGTGCATTCATGGGAGCGCAGGAAGTGGCTGTGAGCCGAGAAGGATGGCACTTTCGCTCACACACTGACATTCTTTTAATGTCAGCTCTTCTTTCTGGCGGAAGTGAAAAAAGGCAAAGAGAAATAGTCATTCCTTTCTGCTGTGCATATGACAGAGCCCTACTCATTTATTGATAATGGGCAGTGCATGTGGACCTCGCTTCCATACCACACCAGAGATCTTGCTTGTAACACTGAATTCGGGTATTCATGTAGGTATATGTTTAGTCAGAGCATTTTGTAAAATTTCTTAGGAACAAACCTACAAAAAGTATATACCAGGCACACACGAAGATCTGTATATTAGCAACCACAAAACTTCAGAAATTAGAAAGATTATTTAATTTTCTATAATGTTACACTGACTTGTGTGTGTAAAAAAAATTGTAGGAACAAAATATTCCAGTTAGACAACCTTCTGTTCTTAGTAGTTATTGTTTTAATTGTGCATGCTAATTGGCTCATTAGCTTTTTCTGTCTTTAGGCTTTCTTTCTCACAGTGGCATTGAAAATAATTCACATAACACATTTGCCTGTTACTAGGCCAGTAGGCCTCATCTGGGTGTCAAGGTTGCTAGCAATTGACTCTAAGTGGCTGGCTCAGGCTTCATGCAGCAGTCAATTGGGCTCTGTATATGAGAGGTCTCAAGAGGATGGGGAAGCTGATGCTCCAAATTCATGGAGGAATGCCAGTGGGAATTTCTTTTTGCTTGTCTGGAATTGGTGAAGGGTTGGGCCAATGTAAGCATATAAGTGATGGCGTTTTTTGCCAAGTTGTAATGTAATGTTGGTCCGTGTCACAAGCTGGCATTGCAGGCTGAAAGCCCTCTTTGAAACAGGTGGATGTCATACGAGCAACAATCAAGAAAGAGTTGGAGATCCCAGTTGTTGAAATTCGGGATACCAGTGCGCTCATTGAGGGTGGCAACGTGCTTTTCACTGGTGAGTCTGTCATGAATTTCTGTCATGAATTTCTGTCATAAGTGATGGTGGTGATGGGGCAGGTGCTGCCCGATACACATGGCACTTAGCAAATAAGGTTTGCCTGGATCGTTGTCAGGTTTTCAAAGCATGAAGTCAGTAGGTATTCAAATCAATCAGCAGGAAGGATGCCAGGTAGCCACAGTATAGATTGTTATCGCTAGTAAGATTGAAGGCATTGATGCAGGATGGAATATGCAGGTGCCACAAGGAATGTGCAGCACTTCTCTTCTTCCCCTCTTCCTTCTTTCATATATGACATATTTTGTGTGCAGGCAGAGAATTCTTTGTTGGCATCTCAGCACGTACAAACGAAGCTGGAGCCCGTGCTCTGGCTGCCGCATTTCCCGAGTTTCCAGTCACACCCATACGAATTCCGAAGCAGCTGCACCTAAAGTCCCTCATGACCATGGCAGGACCAGATATTATCTGCGTTTCATCAGGGAATGAGTCCCAATATGTCAAGAGGGTGGGTATCCAGTTTTGGATTGTTCCTTGCCACAGCACTATGTGGTTCATCAGGAAAGTACACAGTGTGTAACCCATTTGGTTTCTGGCATGAACGGCCAGCTGTGCAGGACCCTGCTTAGTCGAACAAAGTTGCTGTTGCAACTCTTTATTGGTTGTCTGTTAGCTGCCATGGACACTTTGCCCCGCTTTATTTATATTGCTTCAAAGATATTCTTGTCACATGATTGGGCAGACTTCTAAATGTGTTTTTAAGCAGTTTATATCCAATTTGTTTCTGTTCTTTTGCAGCAAATCGAGAGGGAAGCAACATTCCAATACCAGACAGTTACTGTGCCTAACGACGAAGCTGCAAACTGCCTGTATATTAATGGTCGACTTGTTCATCGTCGGGAATTTCCAGAAAGTGACAGGGTGAGTAGTCCTATCCACTGCTTCCCATTTTGCATAAAGTCCTGCACAAATTGGCATGTAGCAGTTGGTTTTTAAATATGTCACAGTTTGATATTTTTAAATTATGTAGAAAAATGATGAGTGTAGCGTCCATTGCAGTTTTTTCAGTTTCTGTGATAGAAGTAATGCTTTCTTTTCTTTCCTTTTTTTTTCATTCTTTCTATTATGCAATTATTCTGCATTACTTCACAACTCTTTGAACCATACTGCAGGAGTTTGCCAACAAGATAGACTATGACAGAATCTCCCTACCCATCATGGAGCTGTGCAAGAAGGGTGATGGGCTCACCAACCTTGTCATACTAGTACGTAAGAGCAGGTACTTTTGAGCTAAGTTCCTTCAGGGCAGTCTATTTTCCCTTCACCCAGTTCTCTTCACCACAGCATCACAGCGTTCACTAAGCAATCAACAGTTTTGAATGCCCTGACATATTTTTGGTCTCATTGTGAGAGCCTTGAAACTGCTGCAAGCATATTTCATAGGTTCATAACACATTCCTAAGAGTTACTGTGACCCTTCTTTTATATATATATATACATATATTCACTGTGTAAATAGTACCTCCTACGTAAGGCATTTCAAATGCCAAAATAGGAGAAGGGACGTTCCTTCTGGTTTCACTAGATATTTTCTCCATTAGTGCTTGTGCATGGTACAGGGGCTTGGCCAATCATCTGTTCCTACATATATATCATTTTGTAAGTTCACGTTGTGCAACTTTGCATTTTTGAGTATATGGCTATTATGGCAGCAAACTGCTTCTGTGTTCACACACACACCCACACACACACATACATATATATATATATATTGAACAAAAGGAAACAGGGTATGCATTTGGTTTAGCCTAGGTGACTTCTCTACTTGCTCTACTCGTTATTACGATAATTTTTCTGTGGAAAAGCCGCGCCTAGTAATCTAATGACAGCGTGGCGTACTTATGAATGTGAACAAATTCTTCATATGCTGGGTGGTGAGTTTAACTGTGAAAAAGAATTTTTTAATATAACATAGTTATTCTCACCTAAGCACAGTACATACCTGTGTGTATGTACATTAGTGGTCACAACACGGTTGTCTGTGGCCACGGGCCTGTAGGTCTATGATCCATGACCAGTATGGCCGAAAGGCAGAAGGCTGTGCCAGTCGGCAACAAAGCAAGGGCGAAGGCAAGCTGGTACGGGATACTAATAAACAGCACGAGACAGGGGAGAAGAAGGGAGACAACGACAACAGGATCTCTGTACTGATGTCTACTACTTAAATGTGTTTGGCCATGTGCCATCCAAAGCCACTGACTCCATCTGTTTAGCCTGCATACCTGGCAGTAAACAGGAGTTAAACCACATGTTAGCGATTTCAGGTAAAAGGGCCGCAAGCAGGGCGGAAGCTGCAACAGTTATGGTACGTTAGCTTACTGACCATTTAAAGTGTATTATACTAATAGGTTCTGAAAGTAAAAGTTCTGCAATTCAGTTCCTGTACCTGTGCAGGTAGTTGAGTATGTAACAATCTTCTGAGCACCAAAAGAGGGGTAAAAAGATTTTTTTTTCTTTCTTTCTTTTCTTTTCGAATGACTTTGAGGACTGCTTTGTTCATTTGAGAAACCCAAGGACACAGGCCCTCCCCTCCAGCCGACTGCTCACTGGCTGTGTTTTCCCGTTGTAACACAGGTGACCGAGCATACCACTCAGTTTTTCGGCACCTAATCCCCACACATTGAAATACACTGCCTATGATGTTAAGGGTACCCAAAAGAAGCACTGTCTCTGCGCGATATATCAGTGGCTTCGAACCTGAGACGTTTTGCTTTTACTTCCGTAGCCCCTGTGCTTTATGACTCTGGGCTGGCTAGCCTGTTTCATTGACTTTCTGTTAAGGTTATGCAGCAGTATTTTAGGGCCGATGACTTCAGACACACTGCGAGACTGCATGAAAAAGAGCCGGATAATACAATACAGAAACAGTCTGAACATCAGCTTACCTTTTACACAGGAATTCACTAGGTCATTTGTGACTCCCTCCTCAGGGGAGTTCTGCACCACTACCCAATTTTCACGGCAACATTACTGTGTGCATTACATACGTGTGCAACTTTCTATGTACCAGTTTCATTGTCAGTACATGTTTGTACTCATTGCTGCTCTGTTTTGGGTGTATAAGAACGACTTTATGATTGTAAGTTGACAAAAATTGTGATTTGAGCTGATTGTGTAGACACTGCCGTCTGGGATGCTTTCCTGTTATGGTAGTTGCGGTACTTTTTATGCCTCCGCTAGTCATAGGCCTTCCTGTAGAACAGGTGTGCAGATGTGATATCTCTACAAACTTTGTCTGGGCGGTCATCTGTCGATTATTTGACGTTTCTAATGTATACATTATATAACATGCAGAAGTGCCTTCTGTTTATTCGAGGGTTGTCAATTTCGTTGGTTGTAGCAAAGCTTCCAACTCTTGATTCCACTGCGTGGTCTGCTTGGATCCTGTAGCATGGCAATGTTATTTTTGTTGCATTTGAAATTGATGGTTGCCTAGCAACAAACTTTTCTGTATGTGCTTGCATCATGCCAGCTGCTTATTTACGATAACTTCAAAACAACAGGCTGCAAGCATTATGCACTAAACTCTGACCGCTACTCATAGCAAGTATTTTTAAATTTGATTTTTATGGCATTGTCAGACAAAGCAGTTTTGGATTATATAGGCAGCCTCTGTTATGTTGTCACGTACCAAGATATATTTTCGTTACAAAAAAGTGTATGTAAAAGCAGAAGGAAAATTTAGCGTATCCATGTTATTATCATGGTTTGCAGCTACAAGGAAAAAAGATATCCATAGCTGTTGTTCTGTTCTATCTTTTGGTCTTTCACTTTGTGTGTTCAAAAGGAGTATATACATGCAGTGCACATCACTTGGGTCTGTGTGTTTAATAATTAGGTAACAACCCATGAGAAAAGTGTGCTGACAGTGCAAGGTAATACTACTAGTAGTCCACCACTAAAAGTAGCATTGTGCATTCTTCAAGACATGGTAAGATACCAAGAAGAAGCACAGACAAAAGGAACAAAGTAAAAGGCCAGCAAAATCTATTGTCAGGCAGATGTGGTGGCGACTGAAGCTCATGACAAATGCGCAGTGCCTGAGTGTGCACCAAAGGGAAGGCAGCAGACAAAGCATGTTGTCCTTTCTACTGCAGATTATATTCACAAGCAACAGCTCATAGGGTACCAATCTCTGTCCTTACTTTGAGCCTGTCATCCCCTGAAGAGCTGTAAGCACTGTTTGTCCCATACTAGCTTGGAAAATATGCTTTGTAAAGTGTATTGTGTACAGTGGCATATTTAATGAGAGTGCCTTCCAGATATAAAATGGTAGTGGATGCAGTACAAATGTGTACCAAGTGTCTTTTTTCTTTTACAAAGATGCACAGCATACTGTGAAGGCCAACATCTTGCATGGTATTGCATGTACTAATGTATATGGCTACTGTATGCCCTTTTGAAGATTTGCAGCACAGACCACACGCCTTCTCCTGCACTTGTAGCTATATTGTGTTTCATCAGTAGGGACCATACCTACTGTGAATATATTTTGGCCAGTGACTTTGGCAGCTTGCAGAACAAGCTTTGTCTGTGTACCTTGGTGACTGATGGTTGTGTGTCTACTCTTATATCCTTAGTTTTGTCAAATAGATGGATATTCTTTTTTATAGCTGCTACCATTACAGCAGGTCAAGTCTACCAAGCCAATTTTACATGAGCAGGCGTAACTGTTTTATGTGATG
>JARGYV010083571.1:0-12140 GCA_029532675.1 Ornithodoros moubata
CGAGCTGTTTACGTTTTCTTGTAAAAGAAAGTATAACCGAAACATTTAGTCGACTTCCTTTCGGATCCCGTGGCTTCGAGTACTGCGAACAAGCACATGGGTTATTCTGAAGTGGGAACTACATACAGTGTTTGAAACAAGAAGAAGTGGCAGAAAGGTGGCACTATTTTTTATTCCTTGCTAAAGCTAGGAGAAAAGGATGCATAATAACGTTCGAGGATACTGTTTTGTTTCATGGGAAGAAGAAAATCAGTTGTTTGTGTATTCATATTCACTTCATCGCACAGATAACAGTTTGCACATGACCTGTTCGCATGCAGATTACATTTGTTTCTTTTTTGGATCTCGAATGGCTGCTGCAAGGAGTTAAGTGCACGAGTCCCTTCCAGACTTTCACATGCCTCGTGATTAGATGCACGCCATTCCAGACCAGTCGAGGAAGCGATTTCGATAATAATTGGCGGGTTCACGTCACGAGACAGCTGTGATCATGAGTGACGCCACAGGGTAGGGCTGCAGATAATTTAGACCACCTGGGGATCTTCTGACGTGAGCCGGAAACCTCTGACACATGGTGCGAGTAACAATATTTACCTCCCCTGCATTGCGATTTCGAGGCTCTGAACTATGAACTGAGAATCGAGGATCATGGGTCATTTAAAGCAACCTTGTTAGGCAGTCTACAATCTCATGCTTATTTTCCAGTTAGAAGTAGTTTTCTGGTATTTTTTCTTAATTCGGGCTTCCGCTGGTGTCCCATTTAAAAGACTGCAATAATTATGAGTCCCTATGGCAGTAAGAAGAACGCGATACTTAAACGGAGACCCCGGGCCCAAGACTAATTTGGAGACGGCGCTTTGTAAAATTCCTAACGCAGTGGTCAAGCGCCTAGTAGAATATTTTCCAGTCGACCGGAAAGCAGGCTCTGCAATCGTAGTTTAGCTGCCGCTCTATTTAATTTCGCGGAAGCATATTTTACACCCTTTGGTAGGAGTTCCCGGTTCGTAGATTAAAAAGCTTGGATAACGCCGCGAGAGATGGCACCACGGCCCCATGCCGTAACCGCTGAGAGTAGGAGCTGACGTGTTATATACGATCAGAAGTTGAGAATGTTATGTACGACGTTCTCAGCTGCTAATCATCGCGATGTTTAGTGAGGGGAACGCAAAGGTGAGATATCGAAATTGGCCGAGACCGGAAATGACGTCATCCCCTTCTTTCATTTTATTTCTCGGAAATTACGGGGTGGTTAGAATACGTAATTGGTATGGAGCAAATATGGTTCATGAGGAAACAACAGGATTATTTTAAGCGTAACATTTCTGGACCGGAGTGTCCATTTAGAGAAGCAGTCGCCATTCGCTGGACAATTATTGTCCAGCAGCCTTGAGGAAGTAAAAGCAATGCTCAACTCATGTTGCATATTCATAGAGCTTCTTATTTTCACACTTCTATAGCGCCCCAATTAGAACAAAATACATTGGGCGCACTTCAGCTGTACCAGTCGAAACTCCCTCATGGAATGTCTCGTCTTGACGAGTGCCATCAACCCGAGAGGCTCTCCAGCCCGAGAGGTTTCCTCAGACTGAAGAGTTTCCTCAGACTGAAGGGTTTCTTCAGACTGAAGGGCTTCCTCAGACTGAAGGATTTCCTCAGACTGAAGGGTTTCCTCAGACTGAAGGGTTTCCTCAGACTGGAAGGTTCCCTCAGACTGGAAGGTTCCCTCAGGCTGGAAGGTTACCTCAGGCTGGAGGGGTTCCCTTAGGCTGGAGGGGTTCCCTCAGGCTGGAGGGGTTTCCTCAGGCTGGAGGGGTTTCCTCAGGCTGGAGGGGTTTCCTGAGACTGGAGGGGTTTCCTCAGACTGGAGGGGTTTCCTCAGACTGGAGGGTTTCCTCAGGCTGAAGGGTATCCTCAGACTGAACGGTCCCATAATACCTTAGGCCTGACAAGTTAGGGTACATTCCGAAATCCTCGATTGCAATATACACGGTCTCAAAATCCCCGGTTCCACACAAACGGATCGACATCCCCGTGTCAAAATAAAGTGGGTAGAATACACGATCCCGAAATCCCCGCTACGTGATTGAAGGCTAGTCGGCGATAATGTATGAGAGGGAGACAGGTTTACACGGGATGTGAAGCATAGTTCCTCGCAACACTTGCAAGATAAATTGGTCCCTGTCGTTTAGAGTTCTACGCTTCTTCTTCATCTTTCTCTTTCTTTTTAGTAAGCCATAGGAACTTATAGATGCTACGTCTGCAATGGTGGTCTCCCTCGCTATAATTACTGCGGGCAAAGGTTTTGCTGAGAATGAGAACATTTCCGTTTTCTGTAAGAATTGGACGATACTCGCTTTGAAAAGCTGCTTAGATATAATATGGTGATACTGTGGAGGCTGTAGTGGAAAGCATTGAACAACCCGTCTTTTGCATAAGCCGAATGCGGATATCTGTGCGTATTTTACCAAATACATAACAATAGTCCTGTTACCTGGCTGTAACTCCCTTAATGGAATCAAAATCGAACAGGCGAATACACAAGGTGCCACAAGCGCGATTCAGCTGGAACTAAAGATTGCGATTGTATGGTCATCTGGCGGACATGAGGAGAAATACGAGAAATACATGTCAACATACTTCGTCTGCGCCCCTACAGCTGGCGCACAGAGCACTTGTTTTAGGAGTCATCGCGTGTGTAGTGAAAAGCATCATTTGAAAGAACGCTGATTTGACTAGGCGTATGTAATTAAATCTCACTTCGTACGGTGACAGTAGATCACGTAAGAAAAAACGTAAAGAAAAAAAAAAAGAAAAGGAAGACAGCACTTGAGCGAAAGGCACTTTACTCAAGCCGGCAAAGAAGGCAAGAATGGCAGAAGTGCGTATTGCTGGAAAGAAACTAGAAAAAGAACAAGAAAGAGAAGCAAAAACTTGGCAAACTCGAGACACGGGAACATCGAGAGAGAATACGGTAGTATTTTCTACGCTTTTCATGTCACTAGTCACTACACTTTTCATGTTCCTACACCCCTATTTTGCCTTGGGTTTGCGCGGAAAAAAGTAGTGCACTTAGTGCCAACCGTCAAACTGAATGTTTTCCAGTGTTTAGATTTGTCGAAAACCTTATGGGATGAGCACACTTGAAACATCTTATCTTATCCAAGTATGCTCCTCCCTTAATATTTTCAACAGATCTAAGCACTAGAAGATATCACTCTCTTTGACAATTGGCGCTAAGTGCACTATATTTTACCACGCAAACCCAAGGGAAAATAACGGTGTACTTGATAGTGAACACAAAAAGCCGTGAATTGCTGCGTAGAAAGGTCCGCGCAGACATAGTTGAAGTCGGCCCTGGACACACTCCGCCAAGGAACATGCCAGCACATTGGCGGGCACTTGGTGCGTAATAGCACAACCCATCTCTATCGCCACCAAGGAGCCACCATTATGCTGGCAACTCAAGACGGGTTTCGGTTTCTTTTTTTCCGTGGGAATAGGATGGCCGAGGAGAGTGTCAGTCAAGTATCCACTACAATCACACTTTCCTATCAAGGTTATGAGAAAAAAAAATGAAAGTCAGAAATCTGATTACACATCGCCTCATTGGCTTAGTGCACGGTACCCGGGCACCACACAAGACATTGCGTTACTGACGTTTCGGTACATGGATGTTTCGGTTCACAGACACTTGGGTACATGGCATATCTATAGAGGGTGGAAAATATACCACTGATTATGTCTGCGCTTTGCGGTCAAGAAAGCAAAATCTTGACAAACGCATTTAATGAGAACCGAAGAGTACCAAAACAGGGAATACCAAGGAGAAAACGAAATAGTGACATTGTACGCAGCGACTCTGTGGTAACACACGAGCTGCACTGAATCGTAGGTTCCTTCGAGTGTCTGTAGACGCTGTACCATGTCCTGGTATCGCTTCGGACGCCGTTCATGCTGATCCATGTCCATCAGCTCAAGTCGGTGCAGGTTCATGGCATCTTTCCTGGATATTCGTGAACTCCCAAATCGTTTGGTGGGAGAACTCACCAACTCACAATTAATGAGCGACTTTATAACAGTAGCGAAACAATGGCATATACCTTTCTTCGAAAATTTTGTTGCAGAACGCGGAGTGGCATCGATTGTTACGTTAAACAAAACGTACTGACTCGTATCGCCATAGGTCATTTGAACGATTTCAAGAGAATATTGTGCAAAATCAATTTTAAATTCACAACAATTTCCATGTACCTGCTCCATCTCGAAGCAGATTTAAAAAAGAGAGGGAAGGCACGTTTCTATGGTGCGACAAAAACCGGCATTTCTTCTGCCATTTCCACCCCTACCCTCAGGTCTCCCGTAAAACCCCTTTGGGCCACATATCGGTTTGTCTTCTCATCGTCCACCAGGGGTAACCTTGTCAACGCGTATAAGGCACCGGATAAAATTGACAATGGGAAAAAGGACACCCCCACGAAATATTATCTATACAAGAAACATTGTATGGTACGCGAAAGAGTTTAACGTTTCTGCACACCCTGCGGCGGGCAGTAGTCCATATAACCAGCACTCGAGAGTTCCAATGTATTCAGTTAACGGGAGAAGCGAATTGAGCAACACCTAGAGAACTGCTCACTGCCAAAAAGGGATGGAACCAAGATACATCCCAAACATGTATTTTTCGTTACAACCTGAGGTCAGCAGGTTTTAAGAGAAAGAGGCAAAGCCGAAGTGTACAAACAAACCGAGGGTATAAAACCAAGAGAAAGCAAAGTACTCGCGCAGTTGGAGGGAGACTTAGCAGTCAGACGATGTCAGCAGCAACACCAAAAATATCAACAACTTAGTACCATTCCATATCCCGTTTTACGTGAAGTGATTGTGTGTCCACCCATCTGGGCCCTTTCATCGCAAGCAAACTGCAAGATCTTCCGTACCCGGGCCGCCACCATCGTCAGCTAAGACTTTGCTACCACATTTACCGATAGACTTTCCTTGTCAATCATTGTAATTCTTGCTATTTGCTAGATTGTTTTTAGTTATTATAGTGACTATGTACCGAAATCGTCTGTAAAACATATTACCGTTGTGAAAGGCACTAAGCTTTTCTGTCTCAATGCGTGATGCCGCGAGGCGTGTGTCGTGGAGCAACTCATCCGCTTTCTTCTCTGTGTCACACTGGTGTTGCATCAATCTCTGTGAGGCTTATTTGAGACTGCCGGTGAAATTATGCCTGCACCTCCAAAGTCCAGTGGTGGCGAACTTCAATTTTCCCAAAGCCCCTAAATGGTGTCGGATAACGTTTCCCCCTTCCTTTGAATGTGCCCAACATTTCACCCTTTCTTTTCCGTGTGACATATGGCCAAGAAACCGGAGACCACCTTCTAGCAATATAATGGCAAGTATGCCGAAAAGACCGTGAACCGAAAGGTCCGTGTAACCGAAACGTCCCCATCCCACCACCACCACGACATTGCACACACTGTAGGTAGATAGGTACACATCTGATGCCAAATATTTCATTTTCTGCGTGAATCGAAGGCAACCGACGAAGCGGCTGTCATTTAGTGGGACTGAAATTATTAAGAAACTACGTGAGGAAACCGTGGAAGAAAGGATACTTCACCCCCGATGTATAACGGAATCCAAAACATGCGTCTATACCAGCTCAAGACCTCTTGTCTTTTTTGTTGCGAACTTCATCCAAACCACCATTGCTGGCTATTCAAGACAAATTCTTTGAGCATGTTACTCCACATACGAGTAGATCAGAAGGGTTGTCGTCTCCATACTAGTTGGTCCGTTGATATTTGACGTATCTCTTTAGTCAGTTGATTCGCTGAGAAGGAAATAGCCTCGGTTGGTGGTACCTTAATCCAGGAAACTGCTACCATGTAGTCTAACGATGCGTAAACTTTGGTGTTCCTGAAACAGACACACTTGACATTCTTCCTCCCTCGCTGCATCACCGACGAGACGACGGACAACGGAGGTACGGCTGGGTCAGCTACCTCAGTCGTTCAAGTGGACGTGTTCCGTCCTCGCGTTCCCATCCTCTCAGCGCATGAGCCCCAAATGTGGTTCGCACAAGTTGAGACGCAGTTTGTGGCAAGACGCATAACTTCGCAAGCTATAAAGTATGGCTACGTCGTTGAAGCATTGCCGCCCGTATAGCTAATGAAGTGCGAGATTTAATTATCAACACACCAGCGGAGAAACCCTACGATGAACTAAAGGAAGGGCTCATCCGACGCACTACAATTTTTTTTAGCAACGATGGCTATAACAGTTACTTCAAGTTGAAGACCTCGGCGATCATAAACCCATCCAGCCGCTCCGTTTTATGCAACATCTCAATGAAGAAAAGAAAGTCGATAACAGTATCATCAGAGAATTCTTCCCCCAGCGCATGCTTTCCCAGGTTCGGTTACAGAAGATTCCTACCACAATGCGGAAGGAGTCTCGACCCGTTGTACGCACTGCTTAAAGGCACTACCAGACCATCTAATCAACTTTCGTGGACACCCGAGAAAACAACGGCATTTGACGAAGTGAAGCGTTCTGCAGCCAAGGCCGTTCTACTCGCACATCCGATTCCCAACGCAAAGACCCGCATTGTTGTGAACGCATCTTCCATTGCAGTTTGGGATAGGGCTTCACCAGTTAGACGCCAATGGTTGTACGGTTCAGCTTGGATTTTTCTTACGAGCGTTAAAGCCAGCGCAGACTCGATGCAATGTTTTTGGACGGAAATTTCTCGCGACATATTTAGCCGTAAAGCATTTTCGCCACTTCCTTGAAGGACGCCCGTTCACGATTTTTACAGATGACAAGTCATTGATGTTTGGAATCACTTCAGCAAGCAGCAGCCAGTCGCACCGAGAAGGCCGTTAGCTCGCGCTCCTACACGAATTCACTACAGACGTTCGCCACATGTCAGGCGGCAGCAGCTCCGTGGACGACGCCCAATCTCGGATTTCAGTCATAAGCACTACACCAAAGTCAAACTAGACAACGATTGACAACATAGCCCTCGCCGAAGCGCAAAAGGATGATTCTGAACTGGATACTCTGCAGCGTTCCCGTCTTACGCTTTCGTTTCAGCAAGCACCCCTGCCCATGTCACCGGTTCCGTTCACCTGTGATGCATCCATCGGCAAAACTCGAACCTGCGTTCCTTCGGGATTCCGACGTCAGGTGTTTTCGTCTCTACGCACCCACTCCCACTCAGGAATCAAGGCAACTCAACGCATCATCACTAAACGCTTTGTCTGGCCAAAAATCAACGTTGAAGTTCGACGTTAGACACGTTCTCGTCGAGCGTGCCAGCCTGTTAAGATACAGCGACACACCATAATACAGCTGGCACCATTCCCTGCACCTGAAGATCGATTTCGTTATGTATGCGTAGACCTTGTCGGGCCCCTACCACCTTCTCGGGCAAGTGTTATCTGCTCACATGCGTAGACCGTTTCACTCGGTGGCCGGAGGTAATACAAATACAGTTTGTCTAGCGTTTCTTTCGACTTGGGTTGCAAGGTTCGGATGTACAGCTACCATCACGACCAACCGTCGGCGACAGTTCACCTCGCGTGCAGTCCAGAAGCTCTGCACATTCCTGGGTGCTCAACACGTGCACACCGACGCGTACCACCCCTCTGCCAACGGAATGGTTGAACGATTGCATCGACAACCCAAAACATCGTTACGAGCCAAAGATGACCCAACACATTAGTTCGAACGTATGCCGGTCGTCCTGTTTGGGCTAAGACGCGCAATGAAAAGGAATTGTGGGAACTCAGCGACAGAGCTACTATACAATGTTCCTATTCGTTTACCTGGCGAATTTTTCGATCCATTCACGATCAAGCAGCCCATGCCAGACCCCACAGTGATCGCAACCCGTTTGTGGGAGTACAGATAATCCCTGAAGCCACCTCGCCCACGCCAACCGACTTTCCGACCTGTGTTCTGTTCATTTGACATAGCCACGGCAACACACGTTTTTCTGCGGCATGACGCCACTGGAAAGCTACGTCAACCGCCCTACGACGGTCCTTACCTTGTCCTAGCGCGCAAGACCAAGTACTACACTATTCAGCTCAACGGCAAGCTCGAGGCCGTCTCGATGGACCGACCGGTTGAAGCCGGCATAGTTTGACTCGGAGGCTACCAAGACAGCTGACTTCTATCTTTCTTCAGAGCCTCGCATCTATGCTGCAAAAGTGACACGGAACCCCGTTTTTAAGCAAATACATAAAATTCCTGATCTTGGACAGTGACTTGCTCGAATCAACAGATAATTGCACCTGTGTTCAGTTTATATTGCAGTTTGCCAATGTTATTTTTTTAAACATATCTGTAGCATTGCACAAAGTGTAATTAACGTCAGCTGTGGTTACCGTGCTCAGCTCGCCGGAAATGTGTATCGTCCCGGAACAGTATGCCTGGCCCGTAAGATGCTCAGCAGGGGCATGACACGCATTGACGCATTGGTGATTGGGTGCGCAGGATGCTCCGGCGCTTATAAAAGACTCATCAGCGGGAAAACATACTTCTTCTTTGACATGCCTAGCAGTGAGCTGTTACGCGACCGGTACGTCGACATGTCGTAATAGAAGGTGTTATTTCAGTACATTTGGACTTCGACTGTATTTCTACATTGCTGCTACAGCTTCCTTAATAAGAAGAGGCTCCACAAACTCTGCCAAGACTCCCAATCTTGGCAGGGGTTGTATTTTCAGTGAGGGTACCTGAGTTAAGGCTATGACGAATGGGACGTCTGCCTTGCATACGGTGTCGATGCGCTGGTAGACGACAGCGTCATAGGCATGCACAGTCGCGTCACACACACAAAAAAAAAAAAGAAAAAAGAAGAAGAAGAAGAAAGGAAAAAAATACATGTAGAGAGACAGAGACATATTGTTACTGTGTAGTTGCTCTGCCGTGTACAAAATACCAGATAGCCTCACTAGTGTGATGAAGAGCACATTACGAGAGCCATCATACCAATACTCTCATGCGGATGTGTCGTTTGAATGAAGGTGTTTATCCCATCCATGACCTTTGACCAATGACGTGTTTGCCTTCACAATATAATATAAGTATATATATATATATATATAAGTAAAAAGAAGGCCAAAGGATCAGAGACACCTTCATACTCTTTGAAGAACGCCACACTTTATGTCTCTGTGTCATTTCAGGTACCCCAGCAATGATGAGAGAAAACGTAAGCCTGTCATCCCTTGTCGACCAACGGACATCAAGAATCCCTTTTAAAGGGACGGACGCAGTGCCAGCAGCTGCCACGCCGTCTTAAATACATTATGTCTTGCAGGTGAGTACTGTTTGTTGACCTCTCCCTGACTTTCGTGGTACCAGCATCGAACATGTTCAGTGTTTCGCGATATGGAGCCAGTTACGAAGTCATCCACCTAGAACTGGCTCTGTAGGAGCTGTCACCGGATAACACAGTTCCTAAAGTGTAAGGTGATGCCGTATTGTGGCTGCTGACAAAACAATACTTGCAGCATCAACGAAGGGTATACACGCTTCATATACGCCATGACTGAAGTGGAGGCAGGGTTTAATTTGCAGCAGGCGTCGACTTGTGCAACGGAAAACGAAGGCATCTAGGGTCTTCTCAGGCATGGGTATCTGTAGAAATGTCTCTTCGATATGTGCTGTCATCGCAACCTTTCTTGTTCGGAATTTGAGTCGATGTTCTAGAATCTCAGGATTGAGGTTGGTACCGAAGGCGAGCTGATTAAAGGACGCATTTCCCGTTTCATGCGACGATATGTCACAAACGTTCTTGACTTTTGCCATCCCTCTCTCCGTACAACACCACGCTGAGGAACATCGTATTGATGACGAATGGGCAGCTGCAGATCTTTTCCGTGTGAACCGCTTCAGCATGATAATTCAGCAGGTAGAGAGCCCTGCAGAGAGAGCAGGTAGATTCGTTAAGCGCCCTGGAGTAGCCGATTTCTCGCTCGGGAAACCAACCTCTCCATTTTTTTCTTCAATCCAACTTCCAACTTCCAACTTAGTGAAGAAAAAAAAAATCGAAAAGGAGGGAGAGAGATCGTTCGGCTGGTACTACATTATCGTTTGATCACAATCCTGAAGAAGGTTCGCATTTGTTCTGAAAATTTTTGTCCGCCACTGAAGTTGAAGCTTCGCTAATGTGCGGTCGTCTCTGAAACGAGAAGACTGATGTGTCCACAGAAAGCAAACCACGTACCGTCTGTCAGTTGGCCCTAAAGAAATGATACTTTACTCCTCGGTAGAA
This sequence comes from Ornithodoros moubata, assembly GCA_029532675.1. Classification (NCBI taxonomy): domain Eukaryota; kingdom Metazoa; phylum Arthropoda; class Arachnida; order Ixodida; family Argasidae; genus Ornithodoros; species Ornithodoros moubata. The sequence goes on from JARGYV010083571.1 coordinate 10,298, forward strand.
AGCACCTCTTGTCTTTGAGTGAAAACACACAACCCTCTGAGAGCCGCTCAGAAATGTTTCCTCTGCCCTTTTGTGCGTCCTGTGCGGATGCTTGGCTCGCTGTCCCTCTGTCTCAGCATCCTGCAGTAAATGAAGGTAGTATATACATATGTATAACTGGGCTCCAGCTCTTCTCAGAAATTATGTAAAATTTTTCGAGCGTTTCCTCGCATGTTGTTGTAAGGGAGATGCCTTTACAATATATTGAGGTAAGTCCGGCAGTTTTGTTGGAACCGCGTGTGGGACAAGCAGCAGTTTTTCCGCCTGCTATCTGGACCTCCTTGCCACTTAAACAGAATCCCTCGATTTGTTCTTAAAAGCGTAACTCTTTGAGAACATCAGCTCCTTACATGGGACTGTCAGCTCCATGGAAATATAGCACCCACGCTTGTCGCTTTTTCGCATCATCGTGTGAAAGATAAAACTTCAGGGCCATTTACACATCTTTAGGGGTTTTGCAGTCCATTGTCTCAAAGCTGCAACGCCTGATGAAACCCAAGAGTACCGTAAAAGCGGCGTCTCCCCACTTGGGTTCACACACACCAAGTACCTTTTTAATGTCAGACACCAGGAAGTCCGATCGGTCAAGTGATGCCTTCAGTTGAAAGCTGACTCGGCAACTTGTTTAAAGTGGGAACCGTAAAAAGTATGGAACATATCACTATAGAATGTACACGGCACACATCAGAAAGAAGTAAGGCTGTATCCACGTGAATTCCGTAGGTTGGTATCTGGCTTCCTGTCGACGGCGGCGTGTTGCTCGAGGGCATTTTTTTCTTGCTTTCTTTTTTAAGCAACCTGGACCATGGAGCAACTTTATACGTACACAGTCTCACGAACACTTGAAAATAACCATGCATGAGAAACGCAATAAAGAGCGTGTTTCCACGTGTAATTTACTAGTGACTAAATATAAACCGTAGAACGATGTTCCGACATCAAGCATTTCTTTCAAAATTCCTATTTACTTCACGTGGATTTTCTGCAACGCTACTATACCGCTCTCTGCATCGACTAAGTAGGAATATTATTATTGCAAGGACCTTATTTACACTTCCACCACGTAACACATTTTCAATATTCCAGGATACTTCTGTTCAGTAAAGCCGATGGAATCCCTACTTTTGTACACCATGTTTTAGCTCCAAAAGTGGTCTGAAATCATATCATTTTCCGCCCTGGTGGTTTCCCTTTTCTTTTTTTTTTTGTTTTTTTACATCTAGTATATATGTATGTGCATATAAGGAGCTGTGTGCACAGCTGCTTTCTCGACTCTCGATTGCTTTTACGTTCAAGACAAGCTTCCAGGCCATGAGCAAGGCTGCTATACTTACTGCGTCTTATTGCTGGCCTCTGATGTTGACCTGCGCAACTAGTTTGAGTTTGCATAACGCCAGCAGATCGCTGCAGGCATATAGTCCGGTAAGATAGCTGCGCAGACCGTTTATACCATCATAAACATATGAAGTTATCATGTGGCGACTGGTGTGAATGTCACTGGTGTGTACTTTTTGAAGGAATGCATTACGGCCGGGTTAGTTTAAGTACAAGATACTTTCAACTGAAGGAAACTGGATATCCGTAACAGGTCGCTTTGCTGTCTTATTTCATTTTCTTTTCTGTTCAACTTTTGTTGTTACGGGAGCTTCCTGGGGTTTTCTTTTTTTCTGTTATGTTTCGTGGTCGACCATGCTCAGTGGCGAGGTTCAAGCACCGGCAACGTTTATGAAAAGGTTGACATACGAGTAACCTTATGGCTTGCCCCGCGAACCATGATCATGGCTCACGAGGATGTGTATTGCTC
>JARGYV010083597.1:0-10735 GCA_029532675.1 Ornithodoros moubata
AAAGTAAATGCAACTCTGTCACAGTGCTCGCGAGAAACACTGTCATGGCATTGTACTTCCAGTCTTTTATTAGAGCGTTGGTTGGGACCTCTCTTTAAATCCATAATTACGCGCAACACATTAACCACTTTATTGGGCGAAATCGCGGTAGAAAAATGCTGGTGGAGCTGTTGCTGCCAACCGTTGTATATCGAGCTGATCTATGCGCTCCATATACTTATGACAAATGCGCGCAGTTAAAGCTTCGATTAAGGTCTCCTCCGGCGGTGAGGTGTGTTTGGATAACCAAGTTTCACATAGACTCGTTGTCTGAAGTCTTTCAGTATATGTACCCTTTATCGAGAAGGTTCACTAGAGTCTCTCTGTTGCAGTTGATAAACACCGCGTGTCTCTTCATTCGGAAACATTACCAAACGAGCCTGACCTCTGCCAGTGAGCGACCCACCTTCCGGAGGTTAGCAACGCGCTGTATGCAGCTGAGAGGTGTTGCCGCAGCTCTGATGCATTACATCGTTCTTGTAGGATTGCGTTTGCTTTTTCTCGTTCAAATCACACTGCAGATGACGGAAATCGGTTCTCAACTTTAGACGCGTTTTCCAACTTGATGGACAGGTTCAAGTGGACCACCAGCCACGCAAAACGAAGTGCGCCGTCCTCACACCCGAAACTCACGTGAAAAGTTTACACAAACTTCGTATCGGTGCGTCCTCTTTCTCACCACCTGCCGAGCAAGCACAATACCATCGGCAACGAGACAGGTAACCGATTGATGCGCAGGCAGTCAGTCAGAGTTCATTCTGCTCTGCCTGGCCGCCCGTCATTTGGAGTCCTGGAAGATCTCCTTTTCCACCTTCGGTGGACGCAGTCAAAAGAGGATAACAAGTTCAGTGGCAGTTCGTTCGGCTTCTGTTTGTGCTTATTTTCTTTCATTTGTTTTCGATTCCTTTTCGTGATCAGGTTGTTTGGACGAAGAGGAGGACGTTTATCGTGTCCTTCAATGGAATGTCGGATCCGCTGTGATTGTGGAGGAGCTCCCGATCACGATTGCCATTTGTTGTGATCGGTGACCTCCTGGGTGAGCCACGCAAAAAGTAAAAGAGATCCGCGTTATTTTCTTCTCCTTTTTTTCTTGTACACAAGGGAGGTGATTAGGCGATAAGAGATTGTAGTTTTGTGGTTGGTGGTTAGTTTAACGGGTCGGGATTAATAGGCCGGGATTCCCCCTTGTTTTGTCAGGCCAAAGTTGTTACCAATGTGTCGGCATGTGTAACGAGCGGGAATAGCGGGTCCAGTTGGTAAGACCATAGTGGAGGCAAGTGGGTTACGTCAGGCGAAGCGATGTTTGTTCTTCCTGAGGGCTCGAAGACATGCACGTTTCTCTACTAAAAATCTTCTTATCTACACCGAAGGTCATCTAAACTATTCTAATTCCTATCGTGTCCTACTAACTACTATTATTCCTTTGAACTACAAACCGGATACATACGTATATTGCTGTAGAGAAAACTACAGCAATGAGGCGGACTTTGGTTAGAGAAGCGGTAGCGAAATGACCTGTTCTCGGGGGAAAATTGCCTGTTTTGAAGGCTGATGCAGACATGACGATGGTTCCCATAAGGGACTGGACATTATAACTTTCCAGTGAGATTGCTATAGAGGTTATCAGATGAGACGATTGATAGTCCAAGTACAACAATGTAAGACTAGTTGCTTCAAACTTGACAACGTCTTCCTTGCGGCTGAGGATGGCATGGCTGGGAAGGATAACTGACGACTTCAGGCTGCAATATGCCTGCGAAGTGTACTGGGAGGACGTTTCCTGTACATGTTCGCTGGAACTCAGCGCTCGGAGGAAGGTGGGGCTGAAGTATATCGATAAGGAAGTAAGCGCGCTGAATATGCGTTGCAAGCAGTGTGCTGTTGCGCCACCTCCTGGACGGCACCCTATAAAGTGCATGGGGCACCTGGCAGCCCCCATTTCAAGTATTCCCTTCTCTCCATCCACTTGGAGACACCGATGCCAGCCTGAGATGTTCTTCTGCAAACACGTCTGACTGACACAGCGAGCTGTTCTTCGACGGTGGTCCCGGCAGCTATTGCAACGGCTTCACACCTTGTACACTTCCTCTTTATTTATACCAGAGGGATAATTCCAGATGTGATGGAGAACGGCCTCTGGGAATGACAAATATTGATGCAGACGGCCTCTTCAGTCGAAGGTAAAGACGATCACGATCGACTCTATGCACTCAGGTCTTTGGGCTATTGCAGGATAGCTGGATAGCTGATATTCAACATTTGCTAGACATGGCACACGAAAGGATGTGCTTTGAACGAAATGCTGTTTAGATAGCGCGTCCATGCTCAAATGAACACTGACGTGCATGCTGTATAGCGGGGATGGGCAGCAACTCTCAAAGTCTGTATTGTAATACAAATACATAATAATCATTAGGAATATGTATTACGAATATTGTTTATCTCTGGTAACTGCGGAAGTATGAGCAAGAGATCCTCTGATGTTTGGAAACTCAGCGGACACCTGTCGAGGTCCGCGGAGCGAAAAAAAAAAAAAAAAAATCTGTTACGATAGTTTGCCGTCCTGGCTAATATCTAAAGAGGAGAAAGCACAAGGAGTTCGTTAACGGGAGCATGTGTAACCGGTATATACCCTTGCTGTACTTAAAAGTAAGGGGAAAAAGCTTGCTGCGGGTCAATAAGTGAAAAGGTAAAGACAAAAATAAGAGAAAACTGAGTGATCTACCAGTGTGCAGAAACGGAACCCCAAGGGTAGAATGCGTTGTTCGGCCTGTTTTGGCCACGAACCAAGCTACTTGTCTGGCACAGCAAGAGTCCGACTTATTTAGACGCATTACTGTCCTTGGAGGAAATGAGTGATGTGGGCAATGGACTAAAGGTCATCACAAATCTTCTACATATACTCCTGTGACGACAGCTTGTAATTCACAAGAGATACTGTACAGCTTATCCAACCAAAGCAACAGGCGTACTGACCCTGTCGTATTTCCATAAAAGGCCTGCAGGATTGCCAGGATTCGAATTCGTTGTGACAATATAGGTTGAAACAGGACTAAGAGAATACATGTAGGTGAATGACGTTCCAGGGACAACCAGCCGGTCGACAAACAACCAAAGTGTCCTTGTCATTATTGTGCCTCTGGGTTTTCTCGCGACAAGAAACGATCATATTGACGGTGGAAGGACGACCGTAACGGATCTTGACGAGGGGTATACACCTGTCATTGGGAAAGCAAGCGTTATGGTCAACGATTAGCCCTGAAAGGATGTGTGCATGATCTATATTGGCGTTGGTGCGGGACCGCGACGCTCCGAGCATGGGTATGGTATTAACTACTTACGGAACATTAGTTCGTGTTCTCAAGCAGTTTTTGACTCTTGCTAAAAACTGTCGGCGCTGCCGCGGCGGCCGCCAATATTTCGTGAAATGCAACTTCGCCGCTGGTAAATTCGTGCTCGATTATGCCTCAGTCAGCAGATCTGTAGACAGGGGATCCTGATTAGAGTTGAGTCCCGGGGTTTCTGCTATTTTTCACGTCCCGCAGTTCCAAGATCTTACTTTAAAAATCTCATAATTTGGGAATTTTTTAATTTTATTGTATGTTCTTTATTTATTTGTTGTGACGGGCTGTTGCAAAACTTCGGGGCTGATGCATCTGGGGCTGTTATATAGTAATTACACATACATCATACATTAATCTTAATTACAGCGTTTCCGATATTCTAATGAGTAATTCAATCTTGAGAATAGTAAAAGCAGCTTCCACATGATGTCCAAGAGAATACTTCCAATGAATCTCATTTTTCCCGCCGTCTCAGGATTTTTCGTTAGTATCATCGCTTGCACCTGTGCTTTTAAGCCGGAAAACGTCTACATCACCGAAAGTGTCGCACGAAATAATAGTTGCAAAAATTAATTAATTTAAATGATCGTACTTGCGGCCATTGAATCTTGCTATTCGTGACTAGATGGGAGTAAAGGAAAACAGTGAAGGTTACACTCAATGTCAATTTCGAAAGAAAGCGACAATTGCATGCAGTAGAAGAGTTAACTGATAGTGATAAATGGTCCACGAGGGCACGATAGACGTTAGCGAAGCTTCTTGCAGTGTCCGTAATTCCATGTGCAGTTACCATTGCACGTACATGGGTGCATCGTGCATGGTGGATGCCCCCTCAAATTGCCGCGAAATATCTACTGCTACCAATCTGGAACGTGGTGACTTGTATTCTCTAGCAAGTCTCGGATAGATTTTTTAACAAGTCGATATCTATAGCAAGTCAAGTGGGTTTTGCGGTCACTGCATCCGGGATATCGGGAAATGAGCCCACAGACAGCGCCGCTCGACGAGTCCACACGAGAAGCTGATCCCAAGCACAGGATCGCCTTTCGCATTGCCAAGCTTAGCATCGCCTTTATAAAAGGCGATGCTAAGACGATGATTGACGCACTAGCAGCATAGCTCAGTCGAAACCAGTGGGTCACGGACGTTGCATAGGCATCGTTTCTACGTGATCTCGGCCCTCCGATGCAGCTTCATATGCCTTGAACACTGCCTAGACGAATCACTAGTGTGACACATAGACTCCAGCTGAATGTCCCCTCCAGTGCTCGTGTCCTGTACAGACCTCGGGAAGGCTGCTTCTCTGAACTGCAACCAGTGCAATGCAGTTGAATACATGAAACATATAATTGAAGTTTGTGCGACGTACGATGCCCATCGTCGAGTGCTTGAGACCTCGCTGGCCCATCCGGACAGCAGACCCTTTCACATGATAAAAGTCTTGGGGGGTTTGCCAGCGCATCAACAGGTGTCAGCACTTCGTATACTCATCGAGTTCCTCAAGGCAACTAACCTTATCGACACCTTATAGCTATAGCTCGTAACCAACGCGTCGTATCGCAGCCCTTTCGTTTGTATCCTTGTCTGACCGTGTAGTTGATCGGTATTCGCGTATTTCACAGTTGCATGTGAAAGCCTCTGTATCTTGAATTAATGCTGAAATTCAAGGAAATCGTACTAGGGGAACATACCAGTTATTTCGTGGATGATAGGGCAAAAATAACGTTGCGTTTCCTTGCAGTATTACTTTTCATTGTTAGTTTTGTTATAAAACCCTTTTACGACAAAGTTCTGGTCGTACAACCAGGAATTTCACTGCGCAAACTGCATGATGATTTGAAAACATGAGCTTATAAGCTCATGTTTTCAAACCCTAGTAAACTGTATATACCCTGAAAAAATATTTCAATGGGGCTTATGGCTTATGTATAGTTGGGTTCCTGGTGTTTCCAGGAACCCTAAACAACGTAGGGACCACATAAGCTGCAGCAGGGATCTGCGTTGGCAAGTACCCGCGGAAACTCTCGTGGCTTCCGAACCACTTGTAGGGTTGCAGCCAAAACAAAGCAACGACTCTGCCAGCAACTGTCCAACGAACGGGACGGCGCAAGAAACCGGCGAGTGTGTGTCACACTCTCTGGGAGGTCCTCTCGCCTTTGTGTCGTTTCCGTCAGGTGCGGGAAGGACATTGGTGAATGAGTAAGCGAAAAAACCGAACGGAATGCGCCGCCTTGCCAGGATATGCAGGTGCATGTTTGGAGGGCCAGCTGGATTCCTGCTTTTCCGTTTCCAACCGACGTGCAGTTCTTGTCGCTGACAGGAAGCGATTGACGAGGAAATACAGCAAAGGATTAGCTCAAGAGGCCGCGCGGGAGGTGAGATAGTATGCTGGCCGAGAGCGGAACACTTTTCTTGGCTATGTCGCTGAGTTTGCAGTTTCGATTAAGCGCTGGAAGCTGTTCCACGTTCAATGAAAACACGTCGGCGTCCCTGTGTACTTCGCAGCGTGCAGCGGACGTTAAGGGTACGTCCTAGTGAGATGTCCCTCCTGTAGAGAAACAGACGACGCACTCGCAGCTACGTGGTCACCGTCATTTTTATACACCATCGAACGGCGAAGTTCATGTTTCCCGATTGTTTCATCCTTTAATTTGTGTACTCACCAGTTGTTATCATGCGTCCTTGTTATCATGTGATGGTATCAACTACTGCATACTTTCCCCACACTCTAAAGTAAATGATTAGATACCAAAGCCGTGTATAACAGTAATGAGAGGGGGGTGGATTTATTGGTGGAAGTACGCGGGATGGCTGTTCTTAATAGTAATAGTAAAGAATTCAGTAGTTATCATAAGATTTCTTGAACGTAAAATACAACGCTACCGTTGTTCTCGAATGAATTTTGGACTATTTGTCGAACGCCCCGAGAAGCGAGTGACACGGTTTACGAGAAACAATAGTTGACCGCATAGCACTCTCTCCATAAGAAGCGACTTTATAGATGGCACCGTCTGAGCTTTCTGCACCCTTAGCTGTCTCGGCCTTGATCTCCTTCAAGACTCACAGTAGTTACCACTTGAGCTCTGTTAGATAACCAGGCAGACTAATGTTGACAAATTTTGTCCAGGCGCGAGGCACGATATGGTGTGACCGTTATTACAGGCCTTCGGAAAAAGGGAGGAGGTCTAATGCCCTAATGGCGGTTATTAAGGAACCCCATCGGCCGCATACTAAGCAGGGACCACGCCTATCCTGCAGTTGACATTAAGATGAGTCCCTTCTGCCGGTGTCATATGGGCATCATTGCGCCTTCTAATCACATAGTCGAAAGCGGACAAGAATAAGTGTACCAGTTATGAACAAACGCAGAAAGAGAACTGGTGCGTAATAAAAAGCAATAAGGAACGACTCATTGCCATGGCAGTTTGCATAGTTCCCACAGGAGTCGCCAAGAAGGGCTACGTGTATCCATCGACATATCTTGACCCCCCTAGCTATTGCAGTTACGTCATGGAAAGTTCGTATACATGTTGTGGCTGATTTCAGTGGGGAAGCTTCCAGGAGAATTCTGGTAAGCCCCGATCACTGGCGGTACACGATATATATATTCGATAGAATACGATACGATGGCGATATATACGAGTAAATGATAAGTTTTCGTCATCTTTATGCTTGCTCGTAAGAGTAAATCAAAGCTGTCAGTAAGCATATAGTGAGACGTAGCTTGCAGCTTTACAGCCTTTTCGGTTTAACCGCCCTGTCTCCAAAGAACAGTTCATGCACTGAGGCCGTTGCTCATTGCAAGAAGGCAATGGACACTTTGAACTGGTACCAGGTTTAGGCACGTGATAATATCTTAGTATCTCTTGTGGCCAAGACGCAACCAATAACACTGAGCAAGTACAGCAGCTTCGTCTGTCTTTCTGCACATTCATATTTCACCCCCTTCAAACCCCTTGGGCGACTCTTGAAGCCGATGCTTGTCAGGGAAACTCGTTGTAACGCGCTGCTCGTACACCGTGATGATTTACGATATAGGTTATACATTGTGAACAGCCGGGGATATACGTACGTGTATAAGAGCAGACCACAACTGCTGACCCCTTCCTCTCTCTCTGTGGGTCAGATCGACTTCCGTCCCCCGGAGCCATGTAACTTGATTAGAATGCTATGTGCTGACGTAACTCCCACGGAACTGGAGCTTCATTCGCTGCCGAAGGGACGCTGTATAGGGTTCGCGACTTGACCTGGGTGATGTGCGAACGTGTGAAACTATGAGAAATAGTCGCGCAGTATCTGGGTCTCAATGTTGTGAACTGAGCGCTGCCATCCACATCTGTGGTGGGCAATATTGTCGTGACACCTGCCTCCACGTAGAAAGAATAAAAGAAGAAGGTCTGAACGACGTCCGCGGACATTGTAGGTGTCTTCCAAACGCGCAGCTCCGAGCTTCGTTCGGTAGCAACCGATGTTTTTCTCTCCATTTTAAGTGTGCAACATGTACACTGCAAGGGAATGGTATTTTCGCTTATTGGTGTGACCATTATGCTCTGCTATATTGAAGTACTGTTTTAGCGATTGGTCCTTTTCAATATGCTTCATTCATTACGTTTGAACATCCAGAAGCCTGCTTCCCTTACGCGCAAACTATCCCAGACACTCCCGAACTAGTTTAACAGAGTCACGTAAACAACAATGTTTGAACTCAGCCCCTGGTGGTCTTGAGAAAAAGAGAAAGCCAGGAGAGACCGGGGCAAAGGGGCGTCCGCCCCCACCTTAAGTCCGCCCCTACATCCGTGTTGTCGGACGCGGGTTCCTTCCGCATCGGTCCATCCGCCGGCTGGCCGAGTGGGAGAAACCCCTTTCGCCCAGACTTCGTGGGAACCCGCTCCGCGCTTGACCCGTGACACCCACCGCCGCTTTGTGGAACGCTATGCGCACATTAAGCGTAGCGTCCGGTACAGAGAGAAGGTGCGGCCTGCTAATAGGTTCATCAGAGAGGGAGAAAGACCTGGACGGAAGATGAAGAAAGAAAAGAAAAAAAGAGAGAAGTCGATTGCGGGAAAAACCTGTATGAGGAGAGCGTGCCTTACTGCTTGCTCGTCGGTCCTCGGTTTTTCATTGCACCTCGGCCCGTGCTTGCTGCGTCGCGTGCTCCGTCTGCTTTGGAAGCATCGCTGTCTCGTAGCTCGAGCGCTCAGTGAGAGGCTGCCCCATATAGCATAGGGGCCGAGCATCTCCGTGTCGCATGCTCTGCGCCTTATTCTTATACTCCTTTTTTATTTTTTCGGCGCAGTGGGTCTAATGTTCTCCTCTCATGATGCTCAGATGTGTATCAGAAGAGAGAACGACCTCTTCCTTGTGAATGACCTGCGGTGTAGATCCGAGTGTTTGTTGCGGTGGAGATTGCAATGTTTTCTTTCTGTGTTGCCTTGCATAACGGCATTGTTGTATAACGCGCTGAGAACCAGTGGTTACTGCTAAAGAAAGACGTTGCATGTGGCTACTTTCACAGAAGGGATCTGAGTTACAGTGATGAATAAGCAGATTTATTTATGTCTTATTTAGAAGTATATCCGATTACATTTTCAAATACTGCAAAGCATACTTCTGTCGCTACTTTTTTCGACCGTTTTCGTGTGGTTGAATAAAAATGTGGGGACTACCGAGTCTATCGGCTTATCTCACTTTTAACATTGATTGGTTGCGAGAGGATTGCACAAATTGTTAACAGAAGCGCATCTGATCCTAAGTTCCTTATTTAATGTGACGCTGGTTCTGAAATTTATTTATTTTCTACATATTTGTGATCATCTAGAAAGATCCAATCCCCAGCGTTTGAGCTTCGTGACCCAAGTAAAACCGATACTGGACGATCATTAAAACGACAACGAAATACGGACGTACAGGAACACATCCACATTGTCCTCAGTGCGCCAAGCAACAATCAACGAGCAATTGAACAAAATATTTACGAAAAAGTTATTTTGTGGCGAGGTGATTCGAATGCAGGCATGCACAAGTTTCTGAAAATAAAGTTACTGGGTATATATCGAACAAGAAGGTAAGTGGGTAGAACTATATGCTGGATTTTGAAAAGTATCATAGTTGCTCACGGAAGTGTCTCGTTACTTTGAAGTTTGTCAGTCTTTCAAAAAATCCACTAGAGAACATGGACACGAAAACAAGATCGATATACTAACCAACAGATATATTAAACGAATATGATTTAAGCTACGCACAAGATACCGCAACTCCGATTCATAAGGAATAATAGTGTTCAGGATTATGTAATTAGAGTCATCCTCGTCATTATCATCATCAATAACAGGAAGAGGTTGAATCTATCAGTAGATAATTTTGCTACACTCGATAGAGCCTAGTGCATCCTTAGTCGCACATACAAGGAAACGAAGCCGACGTCTGTCACGGTGCGTATCTGCCAAGTGCCAACGAGTGAGCCCACTTCGCCATTTTCTTATTGCGTTCTTTTTTTTTTTTTTGTAGATAATCTAATGACATTTATATCTACAAGTATATGCCTAGTGGTGAGAAAGGTATATTCAATACATAGACTAGAATTTGCGCACAGATCACCTGTGCACCTCGTAATGTGCTCAAAACAACAGGGTGAGCGCAAAACAGATTACCATTAGGACATCATAAGCGTCTCTTCGGGTTTGCTGCAGAGACGGGACACCACGGTTCGAGCTCCTGTCCAATCTAATTCGTTACGACTGGGACGCACACTAAAATCGATGATCATGTTAGTGTTGCTCCTTTTATGTCAACATAGTATCGAGGAAGTGTGCCACTAAATCGCGTGAAAAGAAGTGCTGGTGGTGGCGGGCAATCGTTTGCTGATCGTAAGTGAGGAAGGCTAATACCACCGTGCCACAACTCTGAGCCGGTTAAGGTATACGAGTAGCCGCTCTAAATTCTATCAGAAGAAATAATCCTCGTGATGGTTGAAAGGATTTTGTGAGGCTACACAAGAAACAAGTTTATGCGCATTTCGACTGATATCTGTGCAGTTGTCTCCTGTCTTTGCCCTTCGTGTTCAAGGAAATGTTTCCAACTACACTTGTACCGGTTACGCAATGTCTTCTGTTACGGAACATTAAATGCTTAAGCTTTTTTTGCTTCTTGCGCTTTACAGCGTGTTAAGACATCAAGAGGAAATCTTGAAATTCTCACGGACTTCCTCTCTCCCGGGTCTGTTTCAGAACACACGCTGGGGACAACGTCAGAGAGCCGATACATCTGCCGTGACTGTCATCCATTCTTAAGCCCTGTCGATTCAGAAGAAACATAATGAAAGAAACAAGGCTAAGGAAGGGAGACAAAAAAAA
>JARGYV010083613.1:0-18104 GCA_029532675.1 Ornithodoros moubata
TTTTTTTTTTCTCATTCCTCTGCTCCTTGAATAAAGGCATCCCTGTGCGCCATCTGCCTGAAAAGAAGGAATATAAATAAAGTATAAGTGGCAATAATGACTTACACACATTACAAACACATCATAGGTTAGCTTCGGCATCTTTGCTCCATTGGCAGTGTGCTTCTCGCCAACTAAAGCTGAGGCCTGGGAAAGCACTTCTTTTTCTAAGATGTTTATAAACACGAAATTGCGCCATATTATGTATGAGGAAGTTTCACAAACTTTAGCAGCTGATCGCATCTCACAGAAGCAGCTAGCGTTGTAAAACTGGGTATCTCCGTCGGCGAAACTTGATTCGGCGTCGCTTCAACGTTCCTTCCCTAGAGAGTGCAGTGCTCGTGATACGCGTACAGAGTTCGCGTGAATCGTACTTTGCCATATTACGTTCTCAAGGTCGCGCAACTTGCGTACATTAGCAAGTTGTGATGGCCTACTTTGAGCGAAAGTCATCCTTGTTTCTCCCGTTGCCTTGCACGACTGACTTCGTTCTTCGTACGTACGTTTAATTTGGTTGCGCAGAATCTGAATGCCCGTTGGCAGTACAGGAGGAACGTCACTTCCTGAAACTTTTCCTTCGTGAAATCAGCTTAATGTGTTCATAATAAAATGTATCGACGGCAATGCTCATACGGTGTTTTCTTCGCAGTACGGGAGGAGTGACAGCTATCGTGTGGCCGTCAACCCCAGAGTCCCAGACGATGGCAGGACACCAGATGGCAGGCCGAAAGGTCGGCGGAAGGCTGGCAAGAAGGAAGATCTCGATGACCTCAAACAAGAAGTTCAGATGGTGCGTAGTCAGTTACGTTTAGCGTACTTTCGGATTAGAATAGAAGAGAATTATGAAAAATCGAATTATAAATATCTTAGTCGGAGCGAACCTCGATAAGCGTTTAGGCGAATCGAAACAGCCGCCGGCGTCTTAGCTGAACCGACTGAATCTGAAAATGAAAGTCTGGGTAGCTGTAATAAATATTTAAATAGGAAATATGCATCCTATTAGTAATGCACGCACGCCTGTAAGCATGATTTTTATTTATTTTCAAGGCGAAGATTTTCTGATTTCGCTTATTGGCAGACTTCACTGTGACGTCATTCGGCTTTCTCCTCCAATCGCGCAAAATGCTAATCTCACAGCTTTTACTTTTTGCTGTTTGCCATTAAAACGTCGACTCCTAATTCCTACGGTCTTCCCCTAATAAACTTTTTCTATTCCTCCCATGCTATTGCTGTCCCCGCTTCATTTTTCTATTTGCCTATATATTTACGCGTCCATCCGACATAAATATAGATATAAATGAAAAAGTGACATAATAAAAAATAATATATAATATATATATATATATAATTTGGGACTTCTGCAGGAATAATTTTATTTTGCAAAACGATTTTTGCCTGCACTATATCGTCGCTCGGAGACGCAACGCGAGAAAAGAAAACCAGTCGCGGAACAATTGCGAATGCGTGGGAGGAGCAGAACTGTAAAACAGGTTGCCACTGACCATACTAGTGAACACAGAATTGACTGGGCCATAAGGCCTGTTTGTACAAGGCAATCTAGAAAGCACATTGCAAAAACTGCACATGGCTAATTCAGTGCTGATTGGTATGGAGCATTTGAGTTTTTTTTTTTCCTTTTTTTTTGTGGAAAGTATTGCAGTATCGGTGTGTTATGTGCGGAGTAATGTTGCGGGATCTAATGACCCTAATGTTCACGACATATGGATTAACTGGATGTATTAAGCCACCCAAGATGGGCGTTTACATGACAGCATAACATCTGCACTCCTGTGCCACCTCTTTTTTCAGTGTCTTTTCTGTCAGTTCTTGTCACCCATACAAGAGGGCGCCACCAGGCTATACTCGACTTAATTGCTATACACGATATATAACACTGTGAAGAGCACAAATTTCCCGCAGAAGTCCCAAATACTGCAGCTCTGGGCATACTTAACCTAGTTTTTGTCTCAAAAGTGATATAGCAAAGCCATACGGTTTGTAGCATGAACTCTAGGGGGCAGGGATTAGAGCTGCCTGGGATTAGCTGAAAAATGTCACCTGGGATCAGGAGTTTTATTTATGCCTCAGTTCGCTGGTCTCATTACCATCATGTTGCAGTGCCATGCATTTCAGAGAGAACGGCTGACATATCCTGATCTATAGCGAATAATTTTTAGATGGCAGGACAGTGTTGAAGTAATCTTGACACTGTTCCTAATGTTGAAGAAATTCCATTCCAGGACGAGCACAAGATTCCAGTTGAAGAACTGTATGCACGACTCGGTACAAACCCATCCACAGTAAGTAGAGAATTAAGTATTTGTAGCCTTGTATGGAGTGTCTGTCTACATATCTTCATTTTTGTGCCAGTGTTGGGGAATATCTGAAAATGAGATTTTCCAGGAGGTACATGAGTGTAATGCTTGTTTATTGATGCATCTGGTGCCGAGCTGTGATCCATGATTTGTTGCTTTGTATTTCAGGGACTCACGTCACAACAAGCTAGGGAAGTTTTTGAAAGGGATGGCCCCAACGCCCTAACGCCTCCTAAGAAAGTCCCAGAATGGGTTAAATTTTGCAAGAACCTCTTTGGTGGTTTTTCTTTACTACTGTGGATTGGTGCAGTACTTTGCTTTATTGCATACTCCATCCAAGCCGGTACATTGGAAGAGCCAGCTGACGACAATGTGAGTGTTCCTGTTGCGAAGCCGTGAAATTCCTTTTTCTTTGATGTGTGAATCACTGATAAGGTGGTTTAAAGCCATTTCTTCTCTTTCCAGTTGTATCTTGGAGCCGTATTGGCCATTGTAGTTATTGTCACTGGTTGCTTCTCGTACTACCAAGAAGCCAGGAGTTCAAAAATTATGGAGTCTTTTAAAAACATGGTCCCACAGGTATGCCCTTCCTTGGTTCGAGCCTTCATGGAGACACTGCAATGTGTTTGCTATTTTTTTGCAGTATGCTGTGGTGATCAGAGATGGTCAGAAGTTAAACCTTCCCGCAGAGGAAGTCGTAACTGGAGATATTGTTGAAGTGAAGGGAGGTGACCGAATTCCAGCTGACATGCGAGTCATCCAATCCCAAGGGTTCAAGGTAGACAACTCTTCCCTTACTGGAGAGTCTGAACCGCAGACCCGCTCCCCAGAACTGACCAACGACAACCCCCTGGAAACAAGGAACTTGGCTTTCTTCTCAACCAACTGTGTGGAAGGTAGACTTCATCTTCCTTTCTGAAAGTCGATGTCATGTTTTAGAAGTGTGCATAATACACCCCTCGGCCATAGCTGCAGCAGTGTTCTCTGCAGGCATTCTTATTCAAAAATTGTTCCCAAACGTGTCTTTTAAAGAGGCAAGGTCTTTAGGTCTGGCAACTTTGAGGCTAGAAGCCGCTGCACAAAATATACCCGCATATGGACTAGCTTGAAATTCTGTTTGCCTTAAGCATAAAGTTGTCCACGCTCAGATTTCGATTATTATACACAGATGCTCGTTTCAATTACTTGAGCATCATTATCAAGAACTTAAATTGCTTCAACGGGCAGAGCACATTTAGTACTGTGCAGTGTTTCAAATTCGATTCTCCGAATATCTCGGGTGCAGGAGCTGTGCAAGTGGACTTTCTTTGATATACTTTTCTATTTGGCTTGGTTCTCGAAGCTAACTCTCAATGTCTTGTAGGTACTGGCTTGGGAGTAGTGATCAACACTGGAGACCGAACAGTCATGGGCCGCATTGCCAATCTGGCTTCCGGGCTCGAGATGGGAGAGACTCCCATTGCTCGTGAAATTGCTCACTTCATTCACTTGATCACTGGAGTGGCTGTGTTCCTTGGTGTAACCTTCTTCATCATTGCTTTCATCTTGGGTTACCACTGGCTGGATGCTGTTATCTTCCTGATTGGTATCATTGTGGCTAACGTCCCAGAAGGTCTCCTGGCGACTGTGACAGTGAGTCTCATTGATTATTGGTATTGATTACTGTGGTTAATTTCCTGAACACTGTTCAGGACGACTGCCATAACTGGCACACCCATACATGTCGCTGTAGTGCGTTAAAATGGTTAAGTGTGGCATTAAAAGTAGCTTTATTTTGCTTTGACCTCTGAAACCTGAAATTCTTGTTCATGAAGCATTGTTAGGAACTATGTTTGGAGCTGCGAAGAGTGCATTATTATAGGGTGTGGGTTCTCTGTGTTTTAGGTGTGTCTGACCCTCACTGCCAAACGCATGGCTGCTAAAAACTGTCTTGTGAAGAACTTGGAAGCTGTAGAGACCCTAGGGTCCACCTCGACCATTTGCTCGGACAAAACTGGAACTCTGACTCAGAATCGTATGACGGTAGCCCACATGTGGTTTGATAACCAGATCATTGAGGCCGACACAACTGAAGATCAGTCTGGTAAGTTCAGCAAGCACGGTATGCCACACTGCTTGAGCAAGTGGCCCATCTCTTGAAACCTATTTAGTTGTCTGCATTTACACATTGTGGGGTAGTCTGGAGATGAAATGGCAGCGAAGCTGCGGAAGCCTGAAACTCCAAATTCTGCTTCAATTTGGATCAGAGTATTTTACTCGAATTCTGTAAAGAGAATTAAGGCATGTAGTTACCTATGTGCAAACATAGAGTGAATGCAGAAAAATGGGACTGGCTGAAAAGATAATTTAAGAACAGCATAATGAGTACATTTATTTTGTAGATTTTTCTTATTTTTTGAACTTGCATTTTGTAACGTAATTGGCTCCCCCGGCAGGTGTTCAATATGACAAGACATCTCCTGGATGGAAGGCCCTGTCACGCAACTGCTGTCTCTGCAGTCGTGCTGAGTTCAAGCCAGGCCAAGAAAATGTGCCTATTCTGAAGCGGTGAGTCTTAGGCCTACTTGCACGAAAGAACTTTATAGTGAGCACTTGGTGTAATACTCGTCCAAAGCTACTGTTTCAGCCCAGGCTCTTTAGAACGGCAGCAGAGCTGGCTTGCAGGTGTGCTTTACCAGAAGTTTGATAGGCACATTCGTAGATAGGTATTAGTATCCCCTCCAGAAATCATGACATCATTGAACCAAATAGTGATCACCATGAATAAGTGACGTCTGCTTGTGCTATGCTCCCGACGACATTTTCAACATTCCTTCGATTGGGATTATGCCTCGTACACTGTCACAAAAAAGTTGACCGCGGTGATGGGCTGCAGATTTGGCAGTAATTGTAGCGGCGAAAGCTAGACTTCGACAGGGCTTGGCAGGTCGCAGGCTCGATGACAGGCACCATGAAAAAGATGACTCTATCGTCTGACTGCGCAATCCATAGGGGGCCGCCTTGTTTAGCTTTAAGGGAACTGCTGGGACCCTTTCCTTCAGGCTTCTTTGGCTACCGTTCTGGCTCGCCCTGGCCACAGCCTTCAATGTTTTGTGCAAGCCAGTTTTCGCTTGAGGGTGCTGCATAGAAAGGGACCGCTGAGCATTTTCCCTCATACTTGGGGACATAAACCATGTTTGTCAGGAACATGTGTATGGAACAGTAGCACAGTCAAGTAGCAACACCAGATGTGGAGTACTTGGCATTGGGATGCGTACCTGTGCCTCAATTTTTAGATTAGTAATGTTTATTCTTCCTAATTGACTGGTTTTGATCCACTGAATGCAGGCTTCATAAGTCTAAAAGCAACTAGCAAAAAATGCTTAACACTGTTTTGCCACAGCATCTAAAGCTTTGTTTTGAGCTATAACATATCATTAATATTAAATTTCATAGAAATAGAGGTAAACATTGCTACTGGCAGCGTGTGTCAGAAATTTCCGGCACACGTCAAAAGATCAACAGATGGTCTACATTATCTGCAGTCCTACTCTGTGGCATCGCTCATGATCAGTTGTTTCACAACGTAAACCCACCAATTATTATTATTTAATAGAAAATATACATTAATGGGACACTCCTGTCCAGAAAGGTCACTACAAATAATCCTGTGGTATCCTTATATTAGCTCCGTACAAAATACAGGTTCAGACAACCCCATACTTTTCGAGAAATGAAATGAGAGCGAGAGTGTCATTTCTGGTTTCGGGCAGTTTCGGTATCTCACTCGCATCCCGATGACGTCAGTTTTCAGCTTCTCACTATACATTACATGCCAGCTTCTTCCTGTGGCTATGGCATGGTGCTGTAACAGCATCTATTGCACCTTTTCATCTTTACGCATGGCCTGCTAGTGATTCTATGCTTACCAGCACCATTGCCAAACCAAAAACGCAAGCGTGTGACCAAAGTGTTAGGAATTTTACAAAGCACTGCCTCAAAATTAGTCTTGGGCCCAGAGCCTCTCTTTAGACGAACATTTAGATTTGGTTCACGACATCATCTACACTAAGATTGATGTGCATTACCTGCCCTGGAAATCCTGCCCATTGCACAAAATCTTGGCTACAAACATCACGTTGGAAAATTGTATTTGGTTTTTCCAAGTAAAAGATCTGCAGCTTTACACAGGTTCCATAGTGAATGAATTCTATTTTCAGGGAGTGTACTGGTGATGCTTCAGAGTCCGCTATTCTGAAGTGCAT
This sequence comes from Ornithodoros moubata, assembly GCA_029532675.1. NCBI lineage: Eukaryota > Metazoa > Arthropoda > Arachnida > Ixodida > Argasidae > Ornithodoros > Ornithodoros moubata. The sequence continues at coordinate 6,599 of JARGYV010083613.1, forward strand.
GGAGCTGGCAAAGGGCAACATTGCTGCCTACAGACAGAGGAATCCTAAAGTTTGTGAAATTCCATTCAACTCTACCAACAAGTATCACGTAAGCCACCCTTTTCTCTTCTTCATATAATGACACTGCTTTGTGCTTTTTGTCACTCTTCATTGCTTACCTTCAAACAGGTAACAGTTCATGAAACCGAAGATCCTGACGATCCCAGCTACATCCTTTGCATGAAAGGTGCTCCTGAGCGAATCCTGGACCGCTGCTCAACCATATACATCGATGGAAAGGAGAAAGTGCTGGATGAAGAGATGAAGGAAGCCTTCAACAATGCCTACTTGGAACTGGGGGGTTTGGGTGAACGTGTAATTGGTGAGCGCCTGAGATTTCTTGCATCCCTAAGTATTTGTGTATTCGAATCATTGCAATTTCTTTCATTCGCTGCATTTATTGTTGACTTACGATGATGGCCGTATTTTCTTCTGGTCAACACTTGCATTCTCCCTCCATTTCTGTGTTCTGGTAGAGCCAGTTTCCTATCTTGTAATTTGCTTAGCAGTCGTACACTTTGGTAAAATATCTGGAAAAATCGTGCAAAGCTCATATCCTGTCTGTTACTGTAGAGTACCTTTGCACACTGCACAGCCTCGTTTGATGTAAAGCATCAGTTTGTATCCAGGCTTCATTCTACTGAGCTCATATGTTCCATCTGATAGGATATGCAGAAAATAAATGGAGTACTGGGGGCTGTGAGCTCATGTTGTAGTAAACAGGAAATTCGAACCAGGTGTCTCGTTCACAGATGAGTGCTGTTTCGGGCGTTTGTTTTTGGTGGTCTATCAAATCAGTTCTATGCCAGTCGTTACCGTTGTGGAGGATATGTGCGCCCTGTAAAGGCACACAGACTAATACTTCTAATTCTACTTATGTTGTGTATATTGAAGAGGGACAATGGCATTTGATGCCGTTCAGTGCTGAGCCGTTTTTGCTTTTAGTGCTTTGATACCTCTGAGTGCAATGTGCATTAAGTAGGCATATTGCTTTCGTTTCTTTTATTTTTGAAGTAATTTTGTATGCCACCTGAAATAACAATAACTAACATGCTCCTGTGCAATGCAAGTAGCACAGCATTCAGTTATTTTTAAAAATACTTCAAAACAATGTACTGTTCTAGCCCGTCTGACTTGATCAACAATATAACTTTTGCTTGAAGGCACACCCTAAATGCAGGCTCAACTTCGGATACTAAATTTTATGGTGTTTAGCAACTTTATGTGAGACTTCATTTCTGTCCCTAGACTTGAATGTGAAACTGAGAAGCCTTTGTTGTGTCATTAAGCTATTTATAAAGCGCTGACCGCTTCACCCGTTGGTTGTCATGCCCCCGCATTTCTAAGTCTTTTCACCCGCAAGATGGAAGCCACTTCTAGGGTTGGTGGTTGTGTCGATGTTATTGTTTGTAAGCAATGAGTGAACTTAGAAGTTTCCTATGACCTATATTTGCAGTGAACTGCTTTTTGAAGAGTTTTGTTTCACGAGAAGTTCGTTAGATCAAGGTCTGCGATATAATTAGTTTGTTACCTTGGATTCATAAAAGCATGATGCCCTATGGACAAAGGGTATTTAATTTTCTTCGCGAGATCAAGAAATTTGTAAAGTTGGGCTTCGTAAAGTCAAGGTCCAACTGTATTTCCTTATGTGAACCTAGATATAGTTATTTGTTAAATCTATTGTCTGCAGGATTCTGTGACTATGTACTGCCAACAAAGGACTTTCCTCCTGGCTACCCCTTCGATGCCGATGAGCAGAACTTCCCTCTTACTGGACTGAGATTCTTGGGCCTCATCTCCATGATTGACCCCCCACGTGCTGCTGTGCCAGATGCTGTCGCGAAGTGCCGAAGTGCAGGAATTAAGGTATGCAATCCCCGGGTGGTCTAAACTATCCGCAGCCCTACCCTGTGGTGTCGCACAGGATCTTAGTTGTCTCGCGACGTAAACCAAATAATTATTATTTATTATTTTTATTATTAAACTTCATTGTAACAGCTGCATTGCAGTATCTTTTTCAACCTTCTTGCAGGTTATCATGGTCACTGGTGACCACCCCATCACTGCCAAAGCAATTGCCAAAGCTGTGGGTATCATCTCTGAAGGCAATGAGACTGTTGAAGACGTTGCTCAGAGGCTCAACATCCCTGTTGAAGAAGTAAACCCAAGGTAGAATATAGCTAGGCGACCCTAAAGGATGAGATGGATTAATTGGTCAACTTTCCACTTTGTCCACCTTCCCAGGGATGCGAAGGCTGCAGTTATTCACGGATCCGAGTTGCGAGACATCACTAGTGAACAGTTGGACGATATCCTCCGACACCATACGGAGATAGTGTTTGCCCGTACATCCCCCCAACAAAAGTTGATCATCGTAGAGGGCTGCCAACGGTTGGGTGCCATTGTAGCTGTGACTGGAGATGGTGTGAACGACTCCCCTGCCTTGAAGAAGGCCGATATTGGAGTGGCTATGGGTATTTCTGGAAGTGACGTCAGTAAACAAGCTGCTGACATGATCCTGTTGGATGACAACTTTGCATCAATCGTCACTGGTGTTGAGGAAGGTAAGAGGTTTGGGATGATGATGGGCTTGCGGTTGAGAGCTTTGTTAGAGCACTGGTACTCAAGAGGTTGTAGAGCATGGTGATCAGCTGCTTACCTGGAGATGTCTTTCTTAGTAACATATTTTATTCTACCATTCAAGTCCCTTGTGTGCAGGGTACCCCACTGGTTTGATTATTAACCTGCGCTGCATATGACAAATGTCTTAGGTATTCAAAGTGTGTGAAATCAAACTCTGAATCAAGTTCTCGACACCTTCTTATGTCCCAACCAGAAGGCATCAGTTAATTATGTTCCCACCACTGAATGCGACTAACGTATTCCTTGAAAGAACCACTCTTCTTGTTTTTCCCATATATTCTGATTCAAGCATTGGCTTGGAACAGTTCTCTGAATCAACTTAGCTAAGATTTCAGGTGCATTGTATAAAATCTGTGCAGGACGCTTGATCTTCGACAACCTGAAGAAGTCCATTGCCTACACTCTTACGAGTAACATTCCTGAAATCAGTCCTTTCCTGTTGTTCATCTTGGCCGATGTCCCCTTGCCCCTTGGCACAGTCACCATTTTGTGCATTGACTTGGGAACTGATATGGTAAGCACTTTGGATATGTTTGTTTCACCTCCCTCTTCTCCAATATACCTTAATAGACATAAAGGTATATTTTTAGGCTGTACAAATTGTCACACAATTAACTGGTCATGGCCATCTTATTTACTAGAACACAACACAAGTGTTAAAAGAGTAGAACCACTGCAGAAAGTTCGAAGGGTGAGGTACTGGTAGCTCCTTTTCACCAAAAGATGAGATGAAAGTAACTCAATTTCTGTAAAGAACTGTCAGTCAGTGTTGCATAGTCTATATATGTCCCAGAAATACTATCAACTGAAAATTGTAATGTACATGGCCATCTGCCATTTGGCCTGCTTAAGTGTTTTCATATGTACAAATATTGTCTGTATAACCGCTCTCAGTATCCGTTTATTGAATCCTAAGTGTGAACGCAGGTACTTTGGCTATTTTCGTCAGTAATATGCAGCATCTTTGTTATCAAGCATTCATGCTAACAGGACGACAGAAGTGTGATGGCACGCTTTGCAGACAAGTTGCCGCTAAACAAAGCCTTAAGTTTAGAATGATGGAATATATGTATAGAACTATAGCATTCTATATATCAAGCTGTCTAATACAGCAGCCACACAGTGTGCCTTGCTAGACAGTGAGTGTGGTTAGGAGCTGTCCTGCCTGTTTGACCCCGTCGACTCTAAGGATACGCAGTAATGCAACACAAATTGAAGAGGATGACTTTGTGCTCAAATTTTGGGGCATATACAAATTTCACACACCGAAATTGCAGATCTTTTTTTTTAAAATATGACTGATTCAAGTTTGGTGCCTATTTCATGTGGCTCGCGGGTTCGATCCCGGTCGAGGACGGTAGCAATGTGGGGGAGGTAAACATTGTTACTGGCACCATGTGTCGGAGATTTCCGGTGTACGTCAAAAGATCCCAAGGTGGTCTAAATTATCCGCAGTCCTACGCTGTGGCGTCGCTCATGATCTTAGTTGTCTCGCGACGTAAACACACAAATTATTATTATTTCATATGGCTAGCAGATTTGCCAATGTTCACTAAGTAGTATGTAGATTCATCTAGCAGGCAGGTTGACTACTTGGCTAATTTTGGAAAAAATATTGAAGGCTAACTGCATCATTCAAATATATTTGAAGTTTCTACATATTGAATGCAACCTCCTTCCACTCGGCATTGGTGCCTTCTGTAAAAGTGTTAATAGAAAAATTTTACATTCGACATGCTGTCTTACACTTACTTAAACACTTACTTAAACACTTACTTATTCACCTCAAACACTTACAAACACTTCACCTGGTTATGTTCTTAATGTTGGAACCAAGCATTGCTTGCTTACTTATTTCTGCTGATGTAACAACTTCACAATAAAAACTGCACACAACTCAGACATGATGCACTAACATTGGCTGTGCTTGTGTGTGCGTATGTGTGTACATGTGACTTATTACCCGTGCTCTGTGCAAAGCGGTGTCTGTTAACATTATAGGCGATCGGTTGCAGCTGTATGGTGGCAAGCTGTGGTAGTTCTCTCCATGAGGCCTCTGCATGCTTTGGTGTTTTGTGTAGTCTGCTGCTTCTAACCTGCGATCTCTGTTCATAGGTTCCTGCTATTTCTCTGGCATACGAGAAGTCAGAGTCAGATATAATGAAACGAAGACCTCGCGATCCCCTTCATGATAAACTAGTGAACGAGAGGTAAATTGAATGGGGGGGCCCTTGTCCATTTCCTTTTCTCAGTTCTTCTGTTCTTTGATGTGCTTTCTTGTCAAATCTGGCAAGTCCGTTGGATCTGAAGGTGGTCTTCTGAGATGAAGGTAAAAGTGGTTCTATATCCGGACATGTGCTCTTTCCTGTTGGGTACAGCCTTGATCAAGCCTTGTAATTTTTCTTTGGCAGCAATTCAAGGTTTTGCATCTCCCTATTTTGACCTTGGGTTTTTGTTCCAAAAAATGTGGAACCTCACTGATACAGTAAACAATATTCAGGAATTTCTCACCAGCAGATTAAGATTTGTAAACTCTAGGTGGGGAAATAAGATTGTGTTCTAGGTACTGACCACACACATGTGCAGTATGGTTTGTTCAAGTATAAACATAGCAGATATGTGAGGGACAATTTATAACATCCCAGGTGACTTTGAGAAAGAGCCACCTAGGTAGTCTTGGCTACCACTTTCACCCTTCCTCTTTTACTGGCAGTGTCAGCAAGGTTCCACTAGCCCATTGTTGAACTTTTTCCGTCAGTTATCTTTGGTTTCCTCTGTTAAGCTTAGCTACAGTGTATGGCATAATCTTGTGTATGAGGAACGGTAAATGGAGCTAGTGGCAGGACTGTGGCATGCTCATTATGTGGAGAGGTCTCGTCTACTGCTAATATAACTCCACCAAGCAATAGGACTTGTCACGTTTAATGAATATTGTTTTCCCCACCTCTCCTTAGACCAAACTGCAGAAGTTACATTTCTATACTTTAGACCACATCTTCCTTCATGGGCTTTGTTTTGAGGGATTTTCACTTTCAGTGCCCTTTCATGGTCATAGCATGGCAATATATTGTGTCCAATGCTGCTTCGCAATGATTGCTGTTTGCTTGTGGACAGCTCCTGCATGTGTGTAACTTGCATGTGGTATATGCACTTTGAATGCATTATGCAGTACAAAGATGAGTGCTCTACTGTCCAAATTTCATCTTGAGGCTAGCCATCTAGTTGGCAAAGATATGTGCCAAGTGAGCTGGGAAGATGCCAAGTGCTAGTATATTCACCGTAAACTAACGTTTTGCAGTGCAAGCATTGCCTCTGCCATTTGTTTGATACAAGTATCCTACAACTTCTAGACTTTTGTTGTAGACTTGTTCATCAGCATAAACAAACAAACCATGAGGAGAGAGAGCTCTGAAAGCCTCTCATCTTCGTATATTTGCTTCAATGTCTCGTTGTCCTGCATTTGCTAATCACAGTCAGCTATGTTTGTTGCCTGTGCACAATCTGGTCACACATGTAGTTTAACCTGTGGAGGACTGTCACGCTCCTACCAGATTGTGAAAGCCGTAAGTCACATCCCCCCCATGCCACTTCATAGGTCCCTGCTATTTCCCTTGCGTATGAGATGCCTGAGAGTGACATTATGAAGCGACAGCCCAGAGACCCCTACAAGGACAAGCTGGTGAATGAGAGGTGAGTGGGGATTGCTTTCATTTCTTCCAACCACTTCTTTGTCATCACAATACTGGAGGAACTGTGTGCATCCTGTTTGTAAGTATCTCTTTCTGCTTCAGTTTTTGTTGGGATTAGGATTTAAGTGACCAAGACAGCTTCACTTTTTGACTTTGCCATTTTGTAAACTTGGCTGTGGAAGTTGGATGTAGAGAACCTTGGCGGAAACTTTCAAAGAACGACTTGTGTGAGACTTATCTTTGCAATACTTACCTTAAAAAAGAAAGCACAAAAAACATAAGAACAAGTTGTGTTTCTTTGTACTAGCCTGCTTACTTCATGCTCATTAACTAATGCTAGGATAACTATTTTCATCTATTTTTTTTAAGCTAAGAGCTCATGTTAAATCATATTTGGATCCTGTGTGTATGTGGACAAACAGCATATTGAAATTTTAGGTAAGGTTATACTAAATGTTGAAGGCTAGGTAGCAGCTAGAGATTTAGCAAAAAATTTGCTGAAAGCAGTTTTTCGTAGCAGGTGCTGCTGCATACTGTAGAAGTTGTGCATTCAAGGGGAGTCTCTTATGCAAAGAAGTATTCTAGCGCGCACATGTAGTACACTTGTTCATTGGGGACTGAAAATAATTTCATTCACGGGACAAAGCGAGCAAGCTCACAACAACACTGACGTTCGAAAAATACTGAGCGACCCACATGTAATTAGTCACATGCTGTGCAGCAGTTCTTGATAGGTAAGGCATAGGAATGCTATCTACATCTACATGCTACCTGTATAATATCAGATTTTCTTACCCTGGATCAGTGGTTCTATTGTATGTCTGAGACCATGAATATTTCAAATGAACATTCAATGCACCTACACAGTTTAGGTGGTACTGTCTCGTAGCAAGGCAGAGTGGAATTGAGCATCCATAGGTATCTGGGACCCCAACAGAATGCAGGTTGAGGACAATTACCTAGCTATCCCAACCTAGTAGCCCCTTGTGGTTATATCGGTGGCTTTCATTAGCCTGGCATTAACTGAAGAAAAAGATGAAGAGAGTGCATTACTGGGGAAATAAAACTCCGAAGTACACATGATTTGCTAAAATGTAGCCATGAGTGGTCAAGGGGGCTGTCACATAGGATTGCATTTCTTTGCCAGTTTTTGCAATAAGTATGGGGTGCTGGCTCGGTAGGCAATTGTGATATTCAGTTTTTATACATTGGCATAAGACTTTCTGCAAACTATTTCTAGATTAATCTCCATTTCCTATGGTCAAATTGGAATGATGCAAGCTGCTGCTGGATTCTTCTCATACTTTGTGATCATGGGTGAGAATGGGTTCTGGCCCAGCAAGCTGCTCGGGATCCGCAAGTACTGGGACTCCAAAGCAGTCAATGACCTCATGGACTCCTATGGCCAGGAATGGGTAAGCTGTACCTTAATATTTTGGTTCCTTCTTGTTGAGAGTAGAAAGGTCAGACTTGTATATTTTCATTGCATTTCTCTCCAGACATACAAGAACCGCAAAATGCTGGAATACACTTGTCACACTGCATTCTTTGTGGCCATTGTGATTGTGCAATGGGCTGACTTGATAATCTGTAAAACCAGAAGAAACTCTATTGTCCACCAGGGAATGAGGTTGGTCCCACTTATTCCAGCTGATAGCTCGGTACATGGAATCAAACTTTTCCTGACTGTTGGCTCATCGTATTTCAGGAACCACGTTCTAAACTTTGGTCTGGTGTTTGAGACTGCCTTAGCTGCGTTCCTTTCATACTGCCCAGGAATGGACAAAGGCCTCAGAATGTACCCTCTCAAGTGAGTACTGATAGGAAGGATCCTGTTATTGAGTTGTCAACATAACCCACGTGAGGTTTTCCTAAGGTATCTTTCACTTACGTGCACATTTCACTGTTGAACTTACCCTTGGCTGCTGCTATAAAGTGTCTCAACCTGTGTACGATGATCTAAGATGACCTGTGTTTGTCAGTGTCAGAAAGTTGGCCTTATTTTAAATTCTTGGGCACCATCAAAAAGCTTGAACTTCTGGAATTGGAAACCTTCGCCGATGTCATCTGTTCTATTTATAGTGTTTAGCTAGACCTCTCTCCGTCATATGAACTAATGTGAGAACAGAACACCTTTACAGGATTAAAAGTTTGTGGCTAAAAAAAAGTAAGCTTGCGAGAACCAAGTAGAGCATTCACCTAGGGCTGAGCTGGGTTCTCATAGTGACCCAAGACTATAGGAGGAGAGGACCGTTTGTATGTGTGCCATTCAGTATTATCAGCTTACACTCTTCTAACATAATTTCATGTGCAGCTATCTTCTCTTGAAGTTGGTCTTAAGAAAAGATTGTGTTGACCAAAGCTCACTATGATGTCAAGTTATGGCAGAAGTAGACAGAAATACATAACTTTCCTCAGCGCGAGAACGTTGAGCATGTTGGTTGGGTTTGAACATGGTGAGAGAATGCAAAGGAGACACGGACGGACACGGACGGCGTTCAACTAGCCGGCTAGTTGAACGATTTTTTTGCGTCAAGTGATAAATGTGTGTTGAGAACAGTGTAGGAATTGAGAAAAAAAAAATATATATATACATGAACAGGAAATGTGAAAACCAATGTTCATCTACCTTTCCAGGATCAACTGGTGGCTGCCTGCACTGCCATTTTCCTTGCTGATCTTTGTGTATGATGAAATCCGTCGCTTCATCCTCCGCCGTAATCCTGGTGGTTGGGTGGAGATGGAAACTTACTACTGAACATTGCCCATGCATAGTCACGTTCTTTTTTTACCATCACTTCCTTTTTTGTGCGGGCACGGAGAACCCTCTGCAGCCTGGCCTAGTGTTGCTAGAAATGCGTTGCACCTTCATAGCCGGGGAAGAGTGTCTTGTCGAAAACAAGTGGGAGGGGGGCGGGTTTCTCTCGCATCTGTGCTGCTGCTGCTGCTACTGCTGCCCCCCACGGGACTGTAGTTATGTAACAAGTTTTGGTGTAGATACTGTTTCACTTTCGTGCTTTTTCTTTGTCATCCCATCATTGGTCAGATTTTGTCATGCAGTTGTACCATTTTCTCATTACCATTTTTTAGGAAAGGGATATACAACAAGTATAGGCATTGAAATTGGTTTTTGGGTGAATCCTCCACACAATTGCGGCAGTTCACGGACGAGTCAAAGTGAACATTCCAGGTTTCCACACTTCCCCCGGTCGTCCTCCCCTTTTCACACACTTTTAGCCTTCTGTCAAAACGTCTGTCTAGAAGAGAAAATGCATAGAAGGGAAATGAGATCTTTGTTGTACAATTTAACTTGCACCCGGTGCATCTATAGGAGCGAGAGAGAGTGAAAAAAAAAAAAAAAATCCTTTGACATTTTCGTAGACTGTATGTAGAGAATTCAACTAGGAAATGGTGAGGCTGTAGCAGATGCCGACATCGAGGTAACTTTGACTAACTTTCGTGGTGAGTTGTTTAACTGTAGCGTACAAAGACCCGTAATAGGTTTTCTCCTACCTTATTTTTAAGCGCTGCACCCAGCCTCACCCAATGGGGTGAGGAGTAATGTGCTTATCAGTTTAAAGTGCTTCGCAGCTAACTTGTGTCGCTTAGACCATTTTTAAGAGGTGTCTGGTTTATCATGCTGCTTCTATAATAAAAAAAAAAAAACTTTCCTGTCTTCTGAACATGGAACTCCTGGCCCTATTGTCACTGAAGGGCCTACCCCATAGCTCACAGAAGCAGGTTACACACAACACATGTACACAACCAGTTTGTTGATTTTTCAGAAATTTTAGTTGAATATCTGTTGGCAGTACAGCATTTTCCATCCACAGAGTCCTCCATACGTTACATTTTGTCATGCTGGACATGTATAGTCAGAGTATTGCCCTAGAATGGTGTAAAGAACGTATATATAGGTATATAAATATGTACTGATTACAATTTTGTGTCCACTTTGTTGCTTTGTTTAATGTTTTTCGTTTGGAAAAGGTGCAGAGATGTGTGCAAAGGGATAATGGTACAAAACTGTAATCTTTGCATAAGAAGGGGAGATTTTTACTGGTACTATATTTAGCACACACATTTTTATTGCAAGGAGAGAGCGAATGGATAACTAGCTGGTTGAAATGAAGAGGATCTTTAGTTTGTGTCGAGTGGATACACGTATATATATACATATATATATGGCCAGTGTACGCTTGAAACATTGTTTGGAACATCTTCGAAACTTAATTATTGAGAGTTCAGCCACTGGTGCTAGTTTGAAAGAAACCTAGAAATTGCTTTTAAGCATCTGTATTCAGAAGGCAAAAACTTCCATTCATGACTTTCATGGAGGAGTGCTGCTGTTATGAAAAGTTATGCAGCAGCTTTACCTTTTGCTTAAAGGTGCACATCCAGAGTGTAATGCATCAGTAGATATTTGCAGGTAAGTTGATGTTAAACAATTATAGGTACTGTTCCAGAGTGTTTATCTTATCACACTGTGAATCTGATTTGTACCAATATGTTGCATAACTATTGGGAAATGTTTTCTGAAACTGCAACCTTAGGTCAAAGCAATTCAGGTGGATAGTAGCTGCAATATCTTGTGTTCAATAGAAATGTTTGAAGTTATGACTAAATAAAGGTTCTTAAATAAACTGTGGAGTTTTCTTTGAAATGGGTTGTCTCGGACGTGAAATACTTCAAAGTCTAAGGCTTGGGTCTACACAATTAATGTCTGTGCAGCTGTAATTGTTTATCCTCTCCCATGCTCGGGCTTTGCTACAGGGCTTGCAAAAATGTGCACCTCGTTGGGAAAGTAAACCATATGCAGGTAGCTATTACGTTTCATGCACTCCTGACTTCTTTTAATCTTTGTTATTTCAAGTTCTTGTAAAACCTGAANAAAAAAAAAAAAAAAAGCTTTGTTTCAACAGCCACTACAGGCCCATCCCTATACGGCTACCTCTCTAATGCTTACTGGCTCGCACTAGGCGTTCAGTGAGTGATGCCTCGTCACCCTGACAGATGAGATCACGTGCCACGTGACCATCCGAAGCCACCCTTCGAACGTCGCCTACCTGCGCACTGCTGATGAGCCCCAAGTAGGGCGAAACAGCTGTCCAGTGCTGGTATGGCGGCGTTCAACT
>JARGYV010083619.1:0-16327 GCA_029532675.1 Ornithodoros moubata
TTTCCGGCAAATAGGGTCAGGAAAAGATATCATTCGGAACGGCGATTGGTCATCGCCGTGTTATGCGGTGAAGTTCTGTTTTTAGAGTGTATGTGTTTCAGTAGAAGTGAGCCATTTTTAGGGCAGGGGAGCACTTCGAACACTTTGATGACGCGTCTGGGTCACCCATCGTCACGGGAGGCTCTGTGTGTCTAATGAGAGTCATCCACGTGCTTTTCATGACCGGCCAAGCACTATGACATTTGTCGCCAGATTTAAACGCGTTCTATTCTCATCTAAATCGGAATTCGTGCATCTAATACGTCCGTATCCAGCCAATCATCTTGCAACTACCCGAAACCGACTGGTTAAGTTACGCGTCAAGTATGTAAATAAGGCTGTAAACTTGCAACGATGTAACGTAATACAAAAGGTTAATACGCGATAATTACATGTAGTTATTGAGTTTTGTGTCTAGATAAGTAATATGTAGAATGTGGTCAGAGCAACAGCGGCGCTGCTGCGGCCGATTTTAAAAGAAACACGTAACGCGCCTTTTAAATGAAATGGGGAAAGTGTATTACCTCTAATTTTCCGTTCGATTCATGCTCCTTTCGGATCTTGGGAAATACAAAGCCCTTCGCAAGTGTAGGAAATAATCCCGAATATCAAAATAGGAGCGCAGCACGCATTTGACATTGCAAACAGCCTACATCTTTTATTATTAATCTTCGCATGAAGAACACAATACTGCTCCCAACATAGGCGATGCTTTTAATCTTTCTGATTTATACGGTTTTGCTTTGGCCCTCCGAAATATAAGCGTGGATGGAATATATTTTATACTCATTGAATGGTTCTTTTTAATCTCGGGTAAATGATGGCAGTGTTTTGATAGAAAAAGAGAGAAGTAGCAATTGATGTGCATGCAAGATATGCGGTTCCCAGCGTTCGATAGACTGTATTAACCGGACATACTCCATTAAGCTAGAGTTTTTCTTTTTCCTTGGTATTTTTTAGCAACAGAACGATGGCATTATCGAATGCTAAAGGTAGTACCCCTGGCAACAGTTTGTTTAATAATCTTGCTCTCCTGGTTTCTGATTAGAGAATGGAAAGATACAGCAGGCGTCGCTGAAGCACATTTCCTTGAATAGGCTGTATATATATATATGTGTAAGAGCTGTGGAGGAGACGGTCGAATGGACGCGTAAAGATATATGCAAGTAGATAAATGAAGCGCGGACTGTATTACATCAGTTAATCTATGATGCGAGGCAGCTATGGGAGGCTGTTGTTATCTATCATTGAAAATAGGAAATTTTGGATTAATTATTTATGCCAGGCAATAAATGTTGTAACCATCTAAGGAAAAGCCCATGTAATTAATGTAGGTGAAGCTAAATAGAACACTGAGCACTGAAGCGGGAGTGAGTAAAACAAGAGAGAGATAGAGAAAAAAAAGGAGCAAAACAAAGCGTTTCTGAATTCATTGCCTTGAGTAACGCTGGTCACTTTTAACTTTTGCATGTATGAATGGATAGATGGACTTAGAGAGAAAAGAAAAGGTGCCTTTTCCATATTCCTGGCCTACCAGTCCGCTTTATCCAGGAATATTGCAACGAGAAAAACGAAGAAAGAATACATCATAGCAAAAACGTGGAGAAAAAAGACATGGGGAGCCCGACTAAGAAAACAAGAACATGAGAAGAAAAGTGCTTGAAGTAACATTAAGGAGTAATGCCATTACGCGCTCCGCGGCGACAGACGGTAGAAGCCTGGATGACATTTACCTAAAAATGTCGTCTTCAGCCGCGCAGAATTCGTCATAACTCCTAATGTTTTGTCCCAAATGACTCTCCCCTAATCTGGCGCTCATTGTTTCAGCGACAGCTTCTGCTCGCAATAAACCACTGCCGCGTTTTACTACTAATTCCCCTACTTTAGGTTGGTTTCCTTTCTTCTTCTTTGCTCTTCCTCCTCTTATTATTATGGAGACGGCCATCCTGGCCAATCTGTTCATTGTCTGAATGCTCACCTGCGCCTGTGTGTACGCCTCTGCGTACGCCCGTGTGTCTTTAGCACTCTACTATAAATTGTCCAGAGAAACCAGGACGCAGCGAGTAATAGGCGAAATGATGTTAGTGTACGTCCGGGGCCTACTTCACGAAGCACTATACCTGAAATCCTGCTTAGTAATCTGTCAGTATATATGTATAAAAAAGCATCACGTGCATATTGGAGCATCAACAACGCCCAAAGCATCACACTACCCAAACATCGCGCATGACTAACAACGCGATGCTCTACGCAAACCGCTAACCATTTGCTGATTAAATCACGTTTATGCAGCACCACTTGCCTGCAGTGGCGACCTTTCTTCCTCTTCCCTCCTCTCTCTCTCTCTCTGTCCAGCACAGTCCTTTGCACAAAGCAAAAGCACGCGCACGCAAACAAAAGTGCATAATCTCCTGCGCGTACAACAAAGGTCCAACACGCACACGAAAGGACTTTTTTCAACAGCAAATTGTTCTCCCAACTGGCATTCACAAGAGCGTTCCAGCCCGAAATGAAGAGGGAAAGTGCAGAATTGGATTGCATATAGGGACCTACCCCTTCAGGTTTATACATAATGCATGATATCTTTTTCTTTCTAACCACATATCACCTTCCCGTGCTCCGTAGTGCTAACGCGCGCGCGCGTACGTGGTGGGCACAAAGTATGCCATTGCATTCGCATGATTGTCATAAATCAGGCCCAATATTCTCCGCGCCACATAATAGAAGAGTTTGGAAGCTTTTGTCTTGCGTCTGCCAAGCGTTATCTGCGCGGGAACTAATTATTCGAGTTGAGTTTAGGGCCCTTTTCTTCTCGTATGCGTGTTTTACAACAATAGAAAGAAGTTTAATCTCCCGATCTTCTGGCTACAGTTTTGGCTCAACTGTAACCTCGTTGTTCACACTTTTTGTATTTCGATGCACCTGAGGCCTAATAAGCGTTGTGAGCTGGTTTCAGCCTTGCCATGATATTCGTTCACCCTGCCTGGCCTCATTTTTTTGCGATAATGGTTCTAGTATTGCGTCAAAAAAATGGAAAAGCCATAAGGCCAATCAATTTGATCAGAATGACTAAGAACCAGGTTGATATCGATGTGCAGGTATTTTGCACTTAGTCCAAGCAACTGCGCATCACATAGCTTGTATGCTTACCTCGTAAACTAGTTCAAACAGCCCGTGCGTCATTCCCATATAAATGTGCGAATGAAATAAAAGAGAATAAAATTTCCAATAAGCAAGATCAGTCAAAAGTAAATACCTTTTACGTAACTGTTTGTTTATACTTTTGTAGCGAAAAAAAAGAAGGAAAAGAGAAAAACAAACTAACAAACGGGGCCACGCAATCATTCCTAGAAAAAATCATCAAAATGTGTGTGAAATCGTACTCGCAGCATTTCTGGAAACAGTATTCATTGCAACAATACGCCCACATTCTTACTTGTCAGCTTCGTTATACGGCAAAAAAAAAAAAAAAAAAAAAGTCAGACTGCGGGGCCGACGTCTTTAAAGCAGTATAAACAACGGAAAAATAAAACCGGCTTCGAGAGTGGAAGCCCTCGAGCATCCCATGAGGTTCGTGCTCTCCATTTCGGTTTCCGTCCTGAACGTCGGCTGTTTCGTAGCTGATGATGTAAACAGTAAACTCGCCTGTTACGACTGTCATCTTGCAGTTGTCCTTCTGGTCGTACAGCTCTCACACTTACAACTACATAAATATTCTAGATGCTAACCATCCAATAGATAGTCTCAATTCAAATAGGAAGGCCGGAACTTTTCTTCCGTCTCATAGCGCCCCCTACATGTCTTGTACACTTTCCTGGTCGAAGCTGCTCTTGAAGTTGTCGAAAGACGATACAGTTCTCGAAAGAGAACCACCATGCGTGATACATGTTACACTTCTACGATAGTGGGAAATAGGTATACGATTACGGGGGCACAGGTACAGGAGTTTATCGGAGTGTCAGGCGAGTACGTACGCTAAATTTCGACTCTTTTAGTGCCAACCCTTTCCTAGCTTCACCCATCTGGGTGCTACTGAAGCCTGAAAATACCTGCTATCAAGCTTTAAGGTTGATATGATACTGTAGACAGTGGACAGGTATTGGTATTCACAATGCCCCTACCTCAAGATTCATTGTGAATACTAGATCGCCAGCTGACCTGGTGTTTTTAGTTATTCGTCATCAACTTTTTTTTTTTTTTTTTAGTGCGCTGCGCATTCTACAAAGTTTTTGATTTATTGATTGAATGTTTCTTGCGGGCTGAGTCCTATCGAAGCTGCTTTGTCGGTGATTTTTCGCAACTGCCCATATAGTTGTGCAGAGGTATTAACGTCAGCGCGCACAAATTAATAAGTAATAAAACAAACTTGGAGTACGCATCCCTACACAACAAGGAATCAATAGAGAGCACCCTAACTGCGTCGCTGCACATCCTCTAAAGCCACGAACAAACAAAATTACTTCCGCAACAAGCACTCGCGGCGATTTCGCTGGAAACAATTTGTTTCGCTTGAACGAGTCCCGCAGAAGGCGCCCGGTGCCCCCAATCCACTCAAAACTCGGGAGGTTCATAAATCCACCGAAACATATTCCGCCCGCAAAGTGCAGAGGATTCATAAATCAACGGGCAATATTTGCATCTCCAGTGCGAGCCATAAAACATATAGAAAACTACGGAAAAAGAAACGCGCGCGACAGACTCATTTCTGCGCAGAATAGATGATGATGCATCCGTCCGCAACAACGAAACGACGAAACTGCGAAAACGCCCGTACATCACCGTTAACAGTTTCCGTCCGCGCTTCTTTTTTTCTTCCAGTGCTTGGAAACAACTCATATATGCGTATCCGAAGTCGAAAAACACGTCGTTCAAAATCGCGAACGAACGAGCGGCATTGTATAAGCTGGAATACACGAGTTGCACGGGCGTGTCTTCTAAATGATGGCCGTGGCACGTGCCAAATTGCGGCACAGTCCGCAGAAGCATGTACCCCATCGATGGGGCCGGATAGAAGAAATTCAGTGCTCTCCGAAGGTGGGCCTTCGGCGGGTGTGAAATATTGTTACGAGGGAGCAAATTAAGCGCCCACCATGAAGCTGTTGTCGAGAGTGCAGTTGGATGTGGGTTGATTGTTGCGTTCGCTGCGTGTTTTAGGTGGGTACTCCACAGCACTTATCATCTTCTGTTGGCAGTTTGCTTGATGGTGAGCTTTCCTCAAATTCTGCCGAAATAAATTATGATGGCAATATTTTTCTCCTGCTTTTTCTTTTCCTGTTTTTTTTTTTTTTTTTGCTCGATCTCTTCAGCATCCCTTTTATTTCATTTTCCTTTTTTTTGTCTTCTTAGAACTTTGCGCTTTGTTGAAAGTGTGGATGCTAGAACAACAACAACAAAACAAAAACGAAAGAGTCCGAGTAGTTCTCAGAACCTACACTCTGCTTAGAGCATAGAACTTGTAAGACATACAAACAAGATGCTTCACATTCTTGCTTATTTTACTCAAAATCTCCAAAAGAAGGTGTTCCTCGAACCACAGCCATGCACAGAGTAAGAAAAAAGAGAAAGGATGTGACTACAGTCCGAATCTTTCAAGAAGAAGGAACTTTCACTTCAGGCTGCAAACTTCACCTTAGATAAGACATCTTCCCCCAGTCGTTTTGACATGAGAGGCGGGAAGCAAAACCACTGCAAATATTACATTACTACGACCAAGTGCAAGTCATACGCCTGGAGCGGAAACACAGTTTGGGGATGAAGCACAAAGAAACAAACAAAAAGAAAAAAACTAAGCACCGGGAGAGATCGATTAGTTGTAAGAGCTGGACGAGGTCCCCGCAAATTCACCTTACGCGTTGTCCGCGAGGCACAATTTAGGACAGGTCTGTGGTGCTTCACATTCTGTCCAGTGCCGTCCAATCACCTTAGGGTGAACCTCACGGCGTGTAACCTCGTATGATCGAGCACAAAGGGTTCCCTGGGGAGCACAGTATATCTCTAGTACAGCAGGACAGAAAAGTGCTGCTAAAACTTTTTCTTCCTAACTTCAACCGCCAGGTGCTCCTACACATATAACAGAACAGTGTACCTCAGCGCACGCGAACTCCGTACTAGTACAGTTAATGGCGCATAATCGGTAAACGCAAGCAATGGATTTTACAGGATTCATGAACAAGATACGTGCTGTAAAAATTCCACCGGCGCAGATATTGCCCCCCACTCACCCAGCCGAATACACACGCATGGGCACGGCTACTTCGATTTTCTGAATAAAAGTACAAATACTGTGATACCCAAACCCATCAGCAGAACGGAAAGTAAGTCTCGACGCCATTCGATACCGCTCCCCTTTTTCTCTTCTAATCTACATTTTTTTCACCTTCCGAATGACTTCAAGAAGGGGAAGAGTCTTGAGCGCGACCGAACCCATGCGCCCTCAACGGCGAAGTGCATTACTATGTTCTCACTGTCAGTCAGTCCTGGCTCTCAGTACCTCTGGTATCAATACAAACGACTCTCCCACCCCATCTCAACGCTACTGTCTTTTTTCCTAAGGCCATACATTCTCTTAGGGCTGTCATTCGAGGCGCTGCTAGGATTTAATAAATCGTGGTGTCCTTTCAGTCTACCTGCCCTTGCGCTCAGTTAGAGACGAACTTTGAGGTTGTGTCCTTGTCGGCAATTCACTCGTATGAATGAAGTGGAAGATGGTGTGTCATGGCTAGTGAACTGGGAGGCGGGTTAGCGGTTGGCAAGTGCTGAATCGGTGTCCTCAATGAAAGAACAGAAGGAGGAGACTGAAGGAGAGGAATCTGGGGTCAACATGTCGGTTACACGGTTGAGAAGTATTTGAAACAGAGCTGTGTTCAAGAGGTCAAACATCAGTCCTGAGTTAACTACAGTTTTATGAGTAGAGACGTAGCATATATCTAGTTTTGCTACCAACGTTACTATCGTCCTGGGGTTATCGACTCCTATTACAGGATGACGAATAAGGTACAACCGCTGCTTAGCTAGTGAGAGGGATCTAACATTGTTTGTTAGGACGAAGCTACGAGTCTTCCTTCACGAATGTCCGAACAGCTGCTGCTCACTCAACACTCACGGCAACTGCAGACTTGATTTACTTCAGTTAAGAACTACATCTGTTTACAGACACGAGACGCCCACCTTGACAATTAGGTAAACTCAGACCACACACTATAGTGTGGACACAGCCTTATGAACCTCTCCCTTTCTGCAGGAGTCTAACTGAAAAAGGCCTTCGTATCCAAGTGCAGACACACGCACAAACAGCCTACGTACGACTCCAGTGGTATATGGGGCCGAAATTTATCGCCACTCTCCAGTAGCTTCCGCAAAATAGCCTAACTGTCCCGGACCAATATTTTCCCCATTACTCCTTTATGACCCTCGCGAAACTCGAGGTTCCTGCAGGCTCTCTTTACTGTAATGCACACGCACCCCTGCGCGTTTTTATTTCGATTCTTTTTTTTTTTTTTTTTTTTTTGAGCAATGCGATTCTTTATACACCGCCTTCCCGGTGCGCCCAGTACTGCGGCACGTATATAGCTTTCGCGAATGGAACCACCGAAATTTGTCTCGAAGTTTATGGTGCGAAGATACCTAGAAATGTATCGGTTAGACTGAGAGAGAGAGAGCTAACGCTATTTAAATGTGTATTCCGATACGATCCCCCTCTTTTCCGAAGGAATAGGAGTCTGCTTTTTCCTTTTACCACGCCCTGCGTCTTCGCTCAAAAATGGCCAGGTTACAACTCTCTGTGGTGCAGTTAAAGGAACGTTCTTTTTTTTTCTGCTTCGAATGGCGTGGTACCTTGTAAAGCAGTTGGAAAGATTCTTTACAGCGAGGGGCAGGTTGCTAACTTGCGTTCGATACAAGCCGTATTGTTCGCTTCTCACCAAGAAAGTTCGCGATGCGGGAGCAACTTAGGTAGATGAGAGGAAAAGGAAAAAAAGAAAAAGAAAGGCGGGAGACGACATTGGTCGAGAAAAGGGAACTCATTCTTTCTTCCATTGTGTACCAGGCGCTGTAAGTTTTCCTTTTCGAATCTCCGATATTTGTCTTTTTGTCTGGTTTATCCACACGCGATTTCTTTTTCGGCTATCGACAAGTTTCTGTATCTTTATAATTTTTTTTTTTACTTTTCTTGCGTGTATAGAATTTGTGGATGTGTGTATTTTAGAGTGGCAGAATAACAACAGGCAAAGTTCGGACAAGAAGCGTCACATCGCCCAATTGTGATGTGCGCGAATTGTGTTCTGTGAACCAATTTGCCAGGAGTATGACAGCGCCCTGAGTAGTATTAAATCTCTTTAGCGTTTTTTTTTTTTTTTTCGCTGTCTGGAAATTTATAAAACCTGACTCGCTGCCTTTGTTTCCGAATCTGGGCAGCCATGAATCGAGGCACGTTAAATTCAGTCGCGAAAAGCAAGAGTGCAATCGCGGAATGCTACAGTACAAGATAAATTAGGGTACATCAGGGGAATATTAAGTTTTTTATTTTTATTTTTTCGGTACAATACACTCTAAAAACAGAACATCGCTGTGTTATGCGGTGAAGTTCTGTTTTTAGAGTGTAGCAGTCACTGAACGCATCACGTACACCATTTGCACAGCATCGCACATTCAAGCGTGAAGGGTTGGGCGTTGCTGACGCTGTTTCAGGTGACATAGTAAAGCGTAGGTGTGAATAAAATTAACCTTAAGCGGGTTGGGAAAAGCTGATTCGTGCCGAACGTTTCCGCTGTAGCTTGTCAGTTCTAAAAGAGGGAGGGGGACGTGTACTATGTTACTGTATTTTCTTCATTGCAAGAGTAAAACTTTAGCATGCACATTACATGTTTTCGTTCCTAAGAAAATAGCAATAGACCTTTCCAAACACCACATCAAAAACGCACGGACAACGCTTCCAGTGCAAGTGAGTATTGCGCGTATGGCGAGCGCGTACTTCTAGCGTGCACGGTGTACATGAAGACAACTCCGAGAAACGACGGTTGCGTTTGTTCATCTTCCGTGCTCATATTGCGGACACTGCTACACAATGACAATTGTGCTAGGAAATACCATGCGCTTACCGTGCACTGCCACATCAGGTCCTTCCACTGGCATCCTTCGTCCGTAGTCCTCAAACGTCCTGTAAAGCCAAACAAAGCTTTATCGTCTCTCATCAGTAGCACTTTTATCTGCCACGGGATAGCTCGAGGATAATTTATCGCCAGGGAAAGTATTACGCTACAGCCTAGGTAATCTGCCTTTACAACCTCCTCCATCCGTTTTCCTCATCTTTTTATTTTTGTGAAAGACAAGCGTGATACAGTGCGAAGGTAGCAGCACTGTCATCGACAGCAACAACGAAATGGGTCATATGGCGAAAGAGAGGGGAATTGAACGAACGCCGTATTTGTCGAGTCTCCTCTTCGTACACATCCTCCCAAATATATTGCATCGAAGGGCAACAGGATCAAAACAGCATTTACTCTGAAACAGTTAGAGGCCTGGGCACGTAACGAAAATCCCCTACGCAGCGCTCCTGGCCATGGAACAATACAGAAAAAAAATCGGAAACAAATAGATTACGAGGAGAATGCTGGTATTCGTTCTGTTTTCCTCTTGTAGGGGGCGCTTGGGATATTTATAGATGCAATGCCAGTGAACGTAGTTTATTTTGAAACTGATAAGAGAGAAAGAGTAAAAAAATATATTAGTGCTTTTCGAGCTTTCTTTTCTTTTTTTTTTTTTTTTCCTTTTTGTTTTGGTGCACCCACTACTGTACCAGCAACACAGCCAAAGCAGACCAACCGAAAAGTCGGAGGTAGGAATTTTGCATGGTGGGCTGACAGTGCAGCGGCTCCCATTATAGGTGATACTGAATTGAATAAAATTGAACGAACGGTGTGGAAGCGATGTATAGCTGATTGTCTCGCTCTGAAGGTCGGATTACGTTGAATTTCGAATTATCTGATTAAATAAAAAAATAAATCTAAAATACTGGTTGTGGTGCGTGATTGTTGATTGCAATCGGTGTCCTCTTAATAAAAGTTGGGATGACTGCATAGGAAACACACACAAAAAGAATGCATATACTGCCTATCTATAAGAAAGCAAACGTTTGACAATTAAAAGTAGGTGACGGTATGAAGTGAGCACGATGTCTTCCGCTCCTAGGCCTCTGGCAAGCATCTGAGGAGCTTCTGTAGTGTAATAAGGATATTTTAGTGTTGAACGCCTTTTGCTTGAAGAAACGTTGTCTGCGTTACCACGTTGTTACGACGCTTTGGTCTACAATTAAAACTTTTTTCTCTTTACAATTAAAATTTTTCCTTCTTTCTCTCTGAACACAATCCTACACTTCAGTGTGAATGGGAACTTGACGAGCAACGCCAAGAACTGAGCGCGACCTGGAACACACGATGCAGGACGATTATGCATCGCAAGCCGAATAGGAGAGAATAAGAAATGTGGCATCGCCCCAGCACACTACTGCTGTGCAGGCAAAGCACGCTTTACAGCAACGCACTCCTTGGTAGGATTCCTGGTGCGCGTACTAGGCTTGTTCGTCATGCACGATTGCTCACAGACTAAAAAACATCTATTATGTCTACGCCATAAAACACGTCTTCTGAAGTAACCAGTGAAGCGTGTCACCGAAATAGCTCAGGTAAACAGGCAACCGCTTTTCAGAAACACCTAACATAACCTTAGCACCTGAAAAATAAGGTCGCCTACGTCGCCTTTCAAGGGATTCGAAAACTGTCAACAACCACGTTTCATCACGCTCCATTAACAGTCGCTTTCCCCACCGTGATTGAAAAATTGATTCCTGCAACTTGGCGGGGAACAGGCACGTGCAAGCAGCAGCAGCCTCCCGGTACGAAACACATAGAAAAAGTGGGACCGCATTTTGCAGCCCATTACAACCGCGCAAGAAGGATCGATACACAAACGACACCTGACGGAAAGAAAGAAACAGTGTTCGACTTAAAGCGCATTATGCAGAGCACGCGTTTGGCAGCCCAGCGTTCGGGGTCAAAAAGATCATTTCGTGCAGCGAAGTAAAGGCGGCTGTTGCTCTGCTGCTTCGACGCAAACCTTTATCCCATTATTTAAGGACGAACATCATTTATTTACAATGCCATCCGCCAGAATGCAATGACCGTTTGCCGGATCACGTTCACGTTGTGTGCTCTATGATGGTCGATGCTCTCATTCAGACGCCACAGCAGCATAATGGTTCGTCAAAGTAATGATCTCGTGTTTTCTGTCCGATAATATGTTGATCGTCTACCTGTTGTTTTAGAATTGAGGCGCTCGAGTACGACAGGCCTCGTTCTGTTGCGTGGAGGGTAAAAACTCAGTGTTGTAGAACGGCACGAGATATGGGAGCCGGGAGCCTAATCTCGCCGGCAGCATCTGTAGTCGTCTGGCTATCAAATGGGTGCGGAGAAGCCGAACTGTTTCGACGGATGTAAGTAGCCGATGATTAGCTACTAAAAAGATTCGTTCCAAGTCAAACTCTCGAGAGTCATTATTCAGGACTTCTTTCTTTTCCTTTTCTGTGAGGTAGCCAACACTCTGGGACCTCTTATCTTATCTCACACTGATGAACACGCTTATGAGACGTAAAACAACAATAAACCTTAGCGATCAACATAAATTAAGGCAACCTGGCTGATGAGCTGATAACACCTGTTTTTGGTCTTATTGCGATATTACATTATCTATCGTGAGCTTTGTGTAAGATATTACTGTCAGGGCACTGATATCTCTCGATATAAGAAAGATCTGATAGAGCCAACCAACCTCTCCATTTTTTTCTTTCATCCAACTTCCAACTTCCTTCTGATAGAGCCGCATATCCCGGTAATAGAACAGATAATTAACTGCTGAACGATAATAATTACGAGAACGAAGACTATCTGTTACAGGAGGGGCCGGACCTTCTAGTTTTAACCAAGAATATCGATAAAACATGAGTAAACATGACAATAATGCGGACCGGCTTTCATGTGATTCGTCGTTACGGTGACAGGCGTTGGTCGCAATCAGTTTCTTGCAGGCACTTCAACAGGTAACTTTGTGCTACCAAATCGTTGCGGTATATAGGTGAATCGGTGGCGATTTTCGCGAACGGCACAGCGCTACCTAGTGTCGCGGTCTCTGATACAGAAACTGTGAAATGCCGTATCCGGTTCATGTCTTCTAAGAACTTTATTGCCATTTTCCGTGTCCGCATAACTTTAGCGAGACTTACGCTCTCTGCTATTGATCTGTTAAGTACCAGCGTGTTGTATTATTGCAGGTAATAAAATAGCTATTAAGGCCGTCATTTTTGCACACATGTCGTTCTGTGAAAGTCGGTCCTACAGCTCGTGAACGTCCGCGTATCACGCAACAGCTGCGTGGCCTCCCATGGCTAGCGAGGGTAACAGAAAAATGTGTTAAGTGGCACGATTGTCTGCCATGCTTTGCAGACCGAAGGACAACAAGGGATAAAAGCGTGGAAACGGCGGATCGAAGCTGCGTTGCTGTTGCTACCTTGGTCCAAATGGTTGTACCTTGTTTGCGTATTCTTACAACGACTGGGAAATGCTTTTGTCGTGTAGTCGAAGCGCTACAAAACTAAAAAACAATAAATGCTATAGACAAAACCAGTACTGCATGCGGTACAGTGCATAAATAACTCCACATATAGCCCCACTTGTTATCCCGGACTTATTCGAAATATCGTACACTGTTTCATTTCGTACGGAGAATTACGCAGATACGTTCCGTTTCTAGAGTCCTGTAATAGACGTCGAGGAGTCAGATACAGTTTAGTGACACTAGGTCGGTCAGTTTAGGTATGAGAGCCGCATATATAAGCGCTTGTATTGTCCGATGCGAGATCAGGCTGCTGAATTATAAGAAAAGTCTGAAAATGCCTCTTTACATCTAAGTATCACACCCGATAAAAAATGCCACAATGAAGACCAACACAATAAAAGTATCCCCGGGATACAAGCCGGAGATGTAGTCGTCAAGGGAGCACATAAAAGGAAGCAAAATAAAAGCGTGAACCAACATTGAGAGACTGTGCCTTCTCTTCGGAAAAGCATTCTTATCTACAAAGTTCACGTGGAGAACAAAATAACAAAACTGACATCTCCTGGGTGGAAAACATGTTACCGTGTAAACCCCAGTGATCAAAGACAAACGGGCGCGACAAAGTTCTCATTCAGTCTCAGGCGTCTGCCAGACAAGCCCCGACGCGCACTGAGAGGCATCGTCGCGTAACTTCTTCCACCGCCAAATAAGAAATTCCAACCGATAAACAGACAGTACATACAAAACACTCTAGCACACAAACCGTTCCCCCAATCTACCCCCTCCTCCTCTTCGCTTCGTTCCCCCTCTCCCCGAGAGTTACACGGGTGTTAAGATCGAACTAAGAGGCACTACATCACCATCTCAAGAGAACAAAGTCCTGTCAAGTACCTAATTAGTTGCCACCTTTATCTCTGTCTACCCTCCTTTTCGAACTACTTCCAAAGAGAGCAAGCAAAGATGTATCGATCCGCGGCGAGCTGCAAGACGACGGCGAGTTTCGCCAGAGTTGGGACTACTTTTGCTCTACTATCTACTACTTTTTATCTCGACCCGGGAAGAGAAACGGATGTGGCGCTTTGTACTGGGAGGCTTTCTTCTTCTTCGCGTTTCAAACAAAAGCTGGGCTGTGTTCCCTTGGAAGAAAGGTTTCTGCTTTTATCCCTGTCAGTTGAAGGCTGGAACCGTGTCAGGTATTCGGCAATGGGATGCAAAAAAGAAAGTGAGATTGCGGAGACTTCGACGCAGGATACATATAGATAACTTTAGTTGTCTCATGTCGTTTTAGCGAGAGGGCAAATGTGTCCGATAGGCTTCTTCGACGCTGCGCGCGTTTCAGTACGCACTGCTTCAGTATGGAGGGTATATATATGTCCCCGTGTGTCACGTGACTGGTTCCCTCCCTGCATCTGAGCCCATGTGAAAAGCCAAAGCCCTAAAATTGCGACTCTTAAATCGAGACTACGGTCGAACTGGAACGGTAACAAATGAACAAAAATGAACCTGAAGATCGCCAGTTTTTGTTCGTTTGTTTGTTTTTCACTTTCATGCCCGGTCACTAGGTAAACCAGGAATAAACCCTTTGACGCTCATCCGGTCGTAGGATTTGACCCCATTACTTCCCAAGTCTTGGGCACGTGCCTGGTAACTGTGACGATGTGACGTTGAGCCCACACGGCCATGCCGCCGGTGTGACATTACGCTATGCCCCCTGTCTCATTGGAATCTTCGAACTAAACAAAGACGAGTAAATATGCCCTGCAAGTCACCATGTGCTGTACTAAAGACAATCATGTCGGATCACAAAACGAGGTGCATGGTTCAGAGGAGCTTCATTGCATTTCTTCCCAGGAAGGCAACGACGCTCAATTTTGTTTTGCACGCGTTCTCTGATACCAATAGTAATGCAGGTACTGAATATTAACCATACATGATAATTATAAATAGATGGCTTAATTAAAAATCCTCTTAAATAGCCCATCCACGTGGCTCCGATTAGCAGTTCAGTTGATCTGCTTTGTCGGCACATCAAAGCCGTCGGAATGCAGTGCACTTTCAATACATCGTTCGCTGAGGGACCGCTTGGGCTCTTCCAGGCCCGAATTGTTTGCGGGATTTCAAGGTGATTACTTCCGAGCTGATGAGGCCCCCCAATGTAGATGAGGGTGCGTCACGTGATTTCAAGCTTCCCTGTTTGAGACGCTAAAGAACGCGCTACATTAGCAATAAATCGAACCATATTCGTTCTGAATGCCCCCCACTCTTGTTATCGTTCCGCATTTTGCGTGTCACATTGTGGCACCGTCATTTTTTTCGTCTGTTCAAGCCGGATCCCAGTGAATTCAAACGGACCGATCGTTTCCGTACACGGATGTGGGAATGAAGACCTCAACGGATATATAGTCTTTTTTTTTTTCTCCAGACAAAAACACGGACGTAAAAATGCAGTCGTGCGAAAATGAAACTCAAAGGACGTATTGAGTGATGGGTAAGGGAATGAGGTCGATATTTGCCAGGACCACGGAGCTCGTCAGACGTGCTGACGAAGACAGTGCTACTGCATGAAATATCCACCCTTTCTCTGACCTATTCCTGAATTCTTATTTATTTTAATACCTCGCTATCAATAAACTAAGTTTTATTAACACCTTTAAAATCTTCAGTTAGCATCCGATTCCATTCACTTTTGTTTTGTGTTTCGTTATTTTTTATATTTTTTTATCCGATATATATATATAGTATTTTGTAGTCAGCACAGATTTAAAACTTGGGAGCGCATCGCAAACCTTTTCGAATGTGGCAACTCCGTCCCGTAAACTAGTGCCAAATGCACGGGTCGATCACCTCCCCTTCAACGATTTACCAGACATGCTCGCTATATCAACTATACTGCTAAGCGGCTTTTCGTGTAGCCGTCGGGAAACACTCCGCCCATTTAACTAGAGGAAAACACTTCAAAATACACTCTCCGCGTATTCTCCTCCACCAACGAACACTTGGCGCGGCGGATAAGCGACGGGCAAATGCATCGTTACCTACATAGCTGTCTTCTTTCCACTCCTGCTCGAGTGAGAAACACGTTCTACCTCATTAACTGGTTTAGTAGAGGGAATGTTTTCTGTCACAAATGTCAGGAACCGTTTCCGCTGCCCAATCTCGCTGTCGAATGCAAGAGCGAAACGTGTACTGACATCCGAAGCAGTACGTTTCATGGAGCATCGTTATCCTCGGCAAATCACTGCACCTTGTGCCTTCCTTTTAAATTTCTCCATCTCCCGAGCGCCAATTTGATCGCGCCAAGCTATTGACGGCGCTGCTGTAAACTATATCGCTTTGCAAGTAAACGTATACACAGCAGGAGGCAACTGGTATACGAGAATGGAGAGACTGGTGCTAAAGAGGTTTACTGACATCCCTATATGCCATTTTTTTTGCTTCTTCTTCTATTTTATCACCGATACATTTCTCTTCTGGCTGAAGAGAGCGCAAGAGAGTAGCAAAAAAATAAAAATAAATAAATAAGCGAGTTATGTCACTTCAAATACACATATTGCAGCTCGTCTTCCTCACAATACATGTATATAACCGTACTTCTTCCCAATTAAAGAATCTCCGCTCACCTATAGTAAGCCTGAGCCGCCCATCGCACCACAGGAATAACAAACAAGTGAACTTCTTCTTCTTC
>JARGYV010083621.1:0-14132 GCA_029532675.1 Ornithodoros moubata
TGTGAGCCTCTCTGTGAGTGAATTCATTGTTTCATTCACTGTATATTCACGTCTGTACTTAGGTCGCGGAGGCGTAAGGTAGTAAAAAAGCTATGCCGGGTCAGCACAAGCTCCAGGGCAACCCATTTATTCCTTTTTGTGTACATTTATACACATAGACTACAGTTATATACACATAGTGACACAAATCACACAACTGTTCATGGTTAGGCACATTTGCGCCGTCAGTCTTGTGACAGTATAGCCAAGTGAGTCTAGTTTCCATACTGCAAATTTAGAAGTGCTAAAGCTTCTGTAATTGGCACTGCACTGTTTACATTGGTGCTGATTCCAACCTGGAATGCCTTCTGTAGCAATATACTTCCATGCTCTTGGGCAAGAACAACAAACTCGGGCAGTCGATCCAACGCCATCTGCACAATTTCACGTCTGTCACTTCCTAGGCACTGGAGGTAACCAGATATGAACTGTCCTGCTGTGCTGGGTCTACTGCGGACACTTTGCATCAGCAGCTTGAAAGCCAAACTGCAACAGGACATGTTCAAGCTACTGAGCACAATGCACTGCAGATCATCCTGGTGTGACAGCAAAACCTCTGGCTTCCTTGATGCGACCAATTCAAGTTCTTTTAAGGAAAAAATTATATCTTCGGGGTTGCAGTTTTCATTTTCAATCGAAAGCTTAAGGTCTTTTGTGACAGAACTCTTGTGCCCCTGCACTGCGGACGAACCAGTCTGGAATGACGCTTTGGACATGCTGGGTTCATTATCCTTTACATTCTCAGGTCCATCTGGTGTGTAGTGATGCATGCATGTGCCAGCTAAAAGTGTGCGAAGGCTCATGAGGTCAGGAAACACGAACGACATCTCTTGGAAATTGGTAAGCTGTTTCTGAATCCATAGCCGTGCTTCTGTTGAACTATGTAGCAGGTATTGGTGGACCAGCAACAGAAAAGAATTTAGCAAGTTTACAACTACCTCCCGCGTATCATGGTTGCGCGTGAACTGAAGATGGCTTTGAAAGGCGTCCACGTAGACATCAAAAATTTCATTCACAGTTTGACAGTAGGCATCTGCAAAAAGTTGAGGTATAAGAAGCTCCAGCATTCCCAGAATGTTGACAAAAAAAGATGCCTGGTTACGGGTGCCAAAAAGAAAAGTTCCAACGCCAGAGCGGCTGTGCAATAGGCTTGCCACCATTGGAAGCTGACGAAGCAGAAGTTCAGGATGTGTAGCTGCCAGCTTTCGGCAAGCGATGTTCAGGTCGCCGAGCTTTTGTTGGGCCTGCCTGTTGAGGTCGGCAATTGACAATGCAAGAAGAAGCGTGTGAGACAGTACATCTACTTTTGTCTGGCCGGACTTCTGATGCTCCATGTCCTTCAGAATGTCAGAGACAGCATCCGAAGTCGAGATTATGCTCGGAACACACAAGTAAAGCTCTACAAGCAAGTCTTTCGCTGCCCCTCTACGGGTAGGCTCGCTCTGAACGATAGATACCAAGTGATGGACAACAGAAGAGATCAAGATCTGATCGGTACATCCCTGTTCAAGAAGAGGCAGTCGTGATGAGAACCTTGCCGATTCCTCCTGTCCTTGCCCTAACGTTGTAAGTGACTCCTGTATTATGTAGTCGGTCATGCAGCAAACTTGGTCGGGACTGAATAGCATGATTTTCTCGGGCGTGTAGTGCTTTGGAATCTTCTTATCGCGTCCCTGCCATATCTTCGGGATGAACATGCAAGCTTGAAGGAAATCGAGCACAGCTGTCGGGTCATATTGCTTTTTCGACGATGATAGCACTTCATCGATGACGTTGTGCAAAGTGTTCCAATGTGCTCGGTGGATGAGCAACGCGAGAAGATATGGGCGGAACGTTGTTTTCAGCAGGGGATTCTTTGTGCTGTTCTGAAAAAGCAGCTGATACTGAAGCTCTGGCGAAGACGAAATACATTCAGGTTCCAAGTGCTCCAACCAGTCGACGATGACAAAGCTGGTGGTGACCTTCTCACATTCAAACATATTTCCGCAGAGAATTTTCGAAAGAGCATGAATCAAGGGCTGGCTGTTGCCCAACTTGATGGCGCGCTGAACCAAAACGCAGAGTGCCTCTTCAAAGCGCTTTGACTCATTTTGTGCAACAGACGTGAGGGCATCTATAATGTTTGACGACTTCACGTCTGCTGGTGACAGCCGCCTCGGGGTTTGATCCTTGTTCCTCGAAGTTGAACTCATTGTGCGGAAATGCTTCAGAACATTTATGAGGGGAGAGGATGTTCTACTCAGCTCTAGGATCTTTGTGCAGACCCACTGGAACTTGAACACAAGTGGAGAGTTGGAAGCCACTTTCTGCTGTGCAGCGATTGCTAACCTGAACAATGAACACGACACGTAGGGCTTTGCGTGGAGTGCAGAAACAAATCTCTCACACTGGTCGCTTTCCAAGATGTGCTCGCATGTGTGAATAAATTCGGCCAGAGAGCTTCCAAAAAGACATTTCCTCAACACATCCTGAGAAAAGGCTTTCTGAAGCCCCCGAAAGAGCTCTTGTTCTTGCTTCTTACCAAGCTTTCCCAATCTTGGATCTAAGCTGTACAGCTGGACTACAGCTTTCGAAACAGAGTCAATGCGAGAGGCATCTATGGGCCTGGGAGGTGCATGTTGTATCACAGAAGTTGGCACAGGCTCAATGTCATCATCGTCAGCTGTTGTATCGCCATACTCACTTTCACCTAGCAGCCTGTAGAACCTCTCCCCTCCAACAGCACCTCTTTGGTGTTGGACCTCTACCAACTGTGACATGTATGCCTTGTCTACAACTGCTTGTACCACAGCTTCTTCGTCATACTCCACAGCCTGGTCTAGGCAGGCAAGCAGTTTGCTCATGCTGTGGACGGGTATACCGAATGATTGTATGAACAGGACAAGCTGGTTGGGGTCAAGATCCTTTAGAGCTGCATCGACGAGCACTTGGACGGAAGATCGAATCATCTTCAACTTCAGCCAGTCCGGTAGTAGTAGGGCTTCCTCTGAAGTGTCTACAAGAAAAGCTTGGGGGGGCTCACAGTCTTGCGGAAACCACGTTTCGAGCAGGGCTGTGAACGGTTCAGGTTCTTGTTCAGGAGGGCCATAGGTTAGTAAGATTATCATTGAATGAACTACTAGGATATGCATTGTAGCCGTTTCACCGGAAGGCCACTGCACCATGATGTGGTCCTGGCATTCGTACCAGTACATGTCTTTTGATGGCTTTCTTGCAATCTGAAGGTATCTTATAAAGATATCAAGCAGTGAAGAGAGGAAAGCTCGGCTATGAACAGATGTGGTGGTGTCTTGGGGAAGTATGCAGTTGACAATTGTGGGACGCTCAACGACCAGTTGGGCAATGTCTAACGACAGCTCTGCAAGGTCTTCATCTGGAGTGTAAGTTGCAAGGAACTTTACATATGCTGTGATAGCAGATGGGTCATTTTCCACTTGGCACGCCAGTCGAAGGGTATGGCTCACTTGAATGCGTACTACTTTGAAATGAGGCAGTACTGGTATATCTTTAAGGAGCCAATCATAATTATGGAGCGGATCAACCTTGCCAGGTTCAGCAGTGTTCCCAGTCTGGCACAGCACCAAAGTCAGTCCTTTAGTTGCAACCGCTCGAGCATTTTGTTGTTGGGAGCTGAGACGTCGCATGAGGTAGTCAAGAACCTCACAGGTTGCTTGCAGATCATCAGGGTTTCTAAGCAACTTCTGGAGGTGCTGAAGCAGCTGCTGTTGCTTACGTTTCTTGTTTTGGTACGCCTTACCTTTGCCCTTTTCAACCTTCTCTTCTTCTGCATCCAAACCAATTGCATTGCAGTCCAATGCGTCACTGAGCAGAAACTCGCAAAGGCACTGAACGGGCAAGTGGTCAAAAGAACCTTCACATGACTCGACCAGTTCGGCTAACCAGGGCATCGACTGCGAAGTACCGTGCCGCTGAATAATGTCCACAAGAAAATCAGGATTGCGGCTGCGGCACAACAGATGACCGAGCTTGAGCGTTTCATTGAGAGATTTCAACTGGTCAAGCACGTGTGGGGGTGGCCTTCTGGCTGGGCCCTGTGGGTCCATGGTGATTAATTTAGAGAGGAGCAAACTGTTGCTTTCCGTAATGGTAACCTTTGTTGAGGCAGCTGCAAGATGTGTCTCAAACTCCAGAATCTTTTGCTTCTCCACCTGACTGATCTGAAGTTCTCTCGTTTTAATGTCATCTCCTTTGTCTCCAGTTGTCATTGTCGGTGGCGGAAAAACAAAGTGATTTGTGATGCACATCTCCATCATGCTCCTCAATGTTGGGTGGACCTCCCATGCAATTTGTCCAAAGCTTGATGGGTTGTGAGCAACAATGATTAAAAGCATGATCCATGCTTTCCAGTAGTAATCTGCGATTGCTAGCTTTGGTGGAGAGTATCCTGATGGCAACGAAATGTTTTCTGGGTGGTGATATGCACAAAGATGAAACAAAAGGTCAATGAGTTCCGTTCGCTCAACTGCTAGGACTGGATGGCTGTCCTCCTTGAAGATTGATGCTGCTCTTCTAACAAGTTGTTCAACAAGCTCCAGTGCATCTGATGGGTTCAATGGGTGGTCTTTGGACATTCCAATGATGAGAATTCTGATGAACATATCTTCCAAGACAGGAACATCTGAAGCAAGCCTCAGCATAAATGGCCTGTCACCTTCCGGGGGCCAGTTGTCTTTGTAGTAATGTTCTGGTTGTTCTAAGAAGAGAGATTTGTGAAGACAATGAAGGAATTCATTGCGCCCAGGTTTGAACATCTTGGGTACTATAGTATGAAGCCACCACACAGTGTCCCTTTGTATAGTGGCCACAGTTGACTGGTAAGATCGGAATGCTGACAAATCCTTCTTTTCCGATCGAAAGAACGCTGTAGCTGCTTCACGCACTGCTGGTGTGATGGCCAAGAAAATTGACAGCACAATCAAGTCAGTCAGGGAGACAAACAAGCGTTCTTTCAGTGGCTGCTCCAGTTCTTGAAACTGTGCCTCTTTCCTTTCCTGCATCAGGCCCTGGCAGAATGCAGTAAAATTCAGGTCATGCCGCAGCGATCGCATGATTTCCCGAAACAGCGCACGTAGGCAACGCAGGTAATCGTCTCGGTTTATCAGCAAATCCTGGAAGACCTCCGCAAGAACCTGTGCAGCTTTGTCAGGAGAGTGCTGAAAGATAACAGAGAGTAGCTGCATGTTGTTTGGGTTTCGTGAGTTGGACAGCTCGTTGTAGATGCAATGTTTCAGGACAGTGCTCAAGTTATCAGGATGCTGTCCTAATAGTTCCTTCATGCACTGCAAAAAATGGTTGACAACCGGCTTAGTCTTTAGCCTAATCCGAATGAGGAAGCCGATAACTTCAACATCGTGCTTATTGTGCTGGTTGCAGTTCATGCACACAGTTAAAAGCAAGTCCTGAGCAGGTCGGGTGAGCTTCGGGTTCTGCAACCAGGTTTCCAGACGATGAGCCACTAAGGAACGCACTTCACTTATACCACAGGCACAAATTAAAAGCCGCAGCAAGTTCTTTGAAATATCCATAGGTTGCCGACGAGTTAGTTGCTCG
Organism: Ornithodoros moubata; assembly: GCA_029532675.1. Lineage (NCBI taxonomy): Eukaryota > Metazoa > Arthropoda > Arachnida > Ixodida > Argasidae > Ornithodoros > Ornithodoros moubata. The sequence goes on from JARGYV010083621.1 coordinate 5,611, forward strand.
TGAATTATCTCAAGAATGTAATGCTCGATATTTGTTTGCACTAAACCATAGCGAGGAACCACTGCAATGTTCTCTATGCCTTCTTTAAGATCAAGGTGTAGACTAGACAACGAATCATCATCATCAATGTTCATGGCAGCGGGAGGGCTGGGGCATGCATCGGGCTTAAAAACAAGTTCCGGAGCCATCATGCTCTTTGGTGGCAGTCGCGTATTAAAAGCGGTAATGACGTTAGCCACAAAGCTTTTGCATTCCTCGTGATCGACCCATATGCGATCACCCATGGAATCTTCCACAAACACTTTCACAAACTGTTCTGGCCAGCTCGTACAGTCTTGAAACGCTGCCAACAGAAGATTACTTGACAGAACCGATATCAGGTTATTTCCTTTCGTCTTGAAATTTATCGTGACGTCTCGCTTTAGCAAACTCGTGAACGCCTCGATCACAACATCGGAATCGTATACCCTGGGTCTAGCTTTGGCAAGAAACATCAGCGTCAAATACAGCATGGGATCGGGCTTAGGCCGTGTGCTTTTGAGCGTTTTGACAGCCCCGCACATGAGGGAATCGACGCGCTCTTCATCTCCAGAGTCTTCAGCTTTCAGCACTCGACTCAAAAAATCAGTGGGATCGACTTCGATGGCAATAGCGTCCCATTGATCCTCCGCACTAGTAGCTTCTTTTTTCACTTGCGAACTGGCAGACGGAAGACGGGGTAACGAAGATGTTGAGCTCGAAGACAGTTTTTGTTTCTTCGACTGAACGGGTGGTTGACCCGGATTGCTTTCAGTCCTTTTACGTTCAGTACTTGTTCCTGCCGTACTTAGTGAAGACGACTTGGACGGCGGTTTCGGCTCCGGCACATCGCTGGCTGACCGTTGTTTTGATCCAAGTGCAATGAAGTCACCAGATGGGAAGAGGGATTTTACTTTGTTTGGGCCTCTTTTTTGAGAAGACTTCCCTTTTTCGCGCTCCATGTTTGATGTTAACGTACTATCCTTTTCCTTTTTTGAATTACTTTGTCTTTACGTTTATTAAGAAGTGGTAAGTTTAACTGTTAACAAGTATCGACCCCGCAATACGAGAGGCGCCATTATATTTGGGAAGTGGGACCGGCTGATCCATCACGATGGGCATAGTTTCGTATTTTGGTATCACCACGTTTTACCATTTTGAAATCAGATTAGTAAAAGTAAAGCAAGCAACGTACATGTTATAATTACTTTTGTCACCAATCTTATGCAAATAATATTATTATGGAGCCATGGAACATGCTTTGCTTTATGGAAATATATATATAAACAGGCTGAATCACTGGGCGCCAGCGAAAGCGCAGCTGTGTATAGACCGTATGTGGTGGGAGAGCAGCGAGAAAGCATGCTCTCGTGTAACGTAAATAACGCAGTTAATTTATTATATTTTAGCGCTATTACATACAGCTATGTTATACACACAATAGTAGGTGCGGACGACTGTGTGCTCGTGAACAAGGATTCTACGAGTGAGAAAGACCTCTCGCAGCGCTTGACTGGCTTGAAAGGCGAAACGTAAGTTTGCGCATTGAACTAAAAAAACAAAGAGATCAATGCGTGACACCAAATGCACTGGGAAGCAGGTGCATGAATTTTGTTATCTTGCGAGGACAACAGACAGATTCATCTGTTAATTACTTCCCACACGTGTGATGAGCAGTCACTGTTTGTGCAGGCCATCACTTGCACTTGCAAAGCAACAGGGCAGTTCGGCCTTGACGTACACGGTATGAACATGCATTAGAGTGACGGGGAGACCATGGCTCGACTCCTAAAGCGCTCTAGTCCGCACATAACTTATTCCTCTTCTGCTGAATATGCCGAGGTCTGCCCATTTGTTCTACCCTCTAAGCTTGTACTGCACCAATAACAGCCTACAAAAAGGAAAAAAACACGATTTCTTTCTTACAAAGGATCACTGTACGTGCCACATACCATGTTTTGCTTATACCTTCATAGCACATTATTGTGCATAAGACATGCAAACAAGTGAAAAGAACAGCTTATGAATATGTTGTGTTTCCTGTTTCACAGCCTCTCCCTAGAAGTAAACAATGGAGACAAGGGGCATAACCTGTACGAAGTAGGAATATGTACAAGTGCAAACAAGTCCTTTCCACAAGTTGGAGCTGTGCACCATGACAAGCTTCACAACCAAACGTACAAGCTCGGCAGCATCAAAGCAACAACATTAGAAGGAGGGAGTGAGTATACTTACTCTAAGCCACAAAAGTATGTCACTTATAGTTCTTCTGCAGATGACTGGATTGTGATAACATATAAAGATGGAGACAAGTACAATGTCACATGTGGAAATGGTCCAAGAGAAGTCCACATCGTAATTACTTGCAACTCATCTGTTCATCATGTAAGACATTGCCACATTGGTTTACACATTGCATACAAGATTATTGGATTGACATTATTTTCTCTAATAATTAGGGACCTCTGCAACTTGTGGAGGGCAACAAAGACAATGGCCTAGAATGTTCCTACCTGTTTGTTGTTGGAAGCAGCATAGTGTGTACACCACCCAAGAAGAAGGAGATGCATGGGCTAAGTGGAGGCTCAGTATTCTGTATCTTGTGAGTAGTTTGAGCATCTTACTGCAGAAAGCAGTTATGCATAGTAATATCAAGCTATGATATCATAATCATCAACGAAGGAGTAAATCAGAACGAGACAGACGACACGGACGCAGCGTTTAAAAGGACGCTGTGTCTGGGTAGTCAGTCTCATGTTTTATGCCTTTATGGTTTTTACATACAACAAACATGCCTTTCTCATTATTTACGATATCAGACTAAAAAACTTTGCTGACCTTCATTTTGTGATCAGCATAGTAAAGATGAACTTCACAGGAAATGATGTACTGATTATTTGTTTTTGCAGGTTCTTCACAGTTGCAGGGTGCTATCTATTGCTTGGCTTTCTGTACAAGAGAATTGTTGTCGGTGCCAAAGGGGTTGAACAAATTCCAAACTACAGATTCTGGAAGGATTTTGGCAGCCTCCAAGCCGTAAGAATTTTATTTCAAATGCTGTAAACATATTTATATTTGCGATGTATTAATTTTCGCGAATATTCCAATAGCTCGTGTATCAAATTGTTTTCATGTTCTATGTTTTGCAATCTCTCACCGGTTTCTCATTATTGGCTAGACGTATTAGAAATTTTTGCGATTTCTTTCCATTCGCGAAAATAAGCACATTGCAAATTTAAATACGTTTAAAGTGATCATTTGTTGAGTCATTTGATAATGCAGGGAAAGGTCATAATTTGGTGGTGTAACTGTGGAGTAGCACAGTGAAGAGAGAGAGTAGGTCATCTGCCTTATTCTTAATACTGAATGTTATTGATTTCCATTCTTATGTGACAATGATTATGGATGATCACATCATTTTAGGCTGACTCTTGCACTGTGTGTGCAAAAGATATTTAAGTATTGAGGCCTTACTTTTGAAAGTGTGCAACAAAGTTTCAGGAGAAAATCTGTGGAATTTCGTTTATCAGTCGTGAGTTACCTTGCTCATGTTAAAGGTTGTGTTAATGCTATCGGTCAGAACTCAGGTGCAGTAGTATTCCTGCGCAAATTAAGACAAGTCATTCGATAGTTTAGTGGTTATTGACTCTCTTCCTCAAACCTTTTTGTCCTTCCTGCCTTCTCTCAGGTTTCATTTACCCAAGCAGATATATTGTTCTAAAGGATAGCTCAGTGCAGCCTACACAGAAGTGTGCATGACTTTAAGTGTGCATCAGCTTGGCTTTGAGGCAAAGGGTGTTCCATATTGCCATATTTGAGAAGAACTTAGTTTCAGTCCAGAAAGAGAGAGAGGCCAAGCAGCACTCAAGAAGCACTGGCACATTGTCTTTCAGTGGTGTGAAGGAAATGCGTTTCCTCTTAAGCCACAATGACAAAGCAATAAACACAATATATGTATATGGTACTAGGGATCAGTCATGCCATTTGTGAGGCAGAACATGTGTGTAAGCCATATTATGTGCCACACACGCTATTTGCATCTAGGTGCAGATATTATTGCAGCCATGGTTCCAGAATGTGCCTTTCATAAATCATTTTTAACCGGAACCTCTGCCCTTTTTCCAGGATGGCTGCAACTTCATCTGTCGTGGCCAGTGTGCTTCATCTCAAGATGACCAGTCATACCGCAATATTGACGATAGGCCTCGACGCCCAGAAGAAGACAGAGACGACCAGTTGTTATCTATGTAGTGTTGCACACCTGCCTCATTTTTCGATGAACAGTTTTCTTGCTGCACTTGTGCCATTTTGCCACTCAAAACCCAGCATTCTGTTATCAGACAACACACTGAAGCAAAAGAATGAAATACCAACTACAAATTTAAGGGATTTCTATACGTGAAAACTTCTAGCTAGTTTGTTACATTTAATGAGTAAGTGGATGACTCGAACCTTTGAATGACCTTTTTTAAGCACCTCGGATGAAGGAGTAACTTTTATTGCGAATCGCAATTCTGTAAGTCCTAAATGGGATATGAGCATTGGACCATAGCATTTTCCTTGTACACGTTGATTGACCGATTATCCTCGTGAAAGCATGCCATGCTGGCACAAGATCAGTTTCTTTGTGTGCATATGTGTGTGTGCATCTGTCACAGATAATAGCTTTGCCATTTATCACCAGCCTTGACAATATTAGCCACATGGGTGTAATTTCTCTTATATGAATATCTAGTGAAGACTGCTACAGATTGTGTTCTCTGTCGGTGGCTTTTGACAGCATTGCCTTACTGTGGAAATGATTGTCGCATTTATTTCCCAAAACTGTGTGTTCTTAAATGCACTTTTTTTTCTGACTTTTACATGAACCACACATGCCAGTGGGAACAGCATACCAGTCTGTCTTGTGAAATGTTTGAGTTATATGCTTTGTACATAGAGTGTGGTACATGTACGTTTAATAACATGATTACGTTATTTGTTTTATTTCTAGTCATTTAGAATATTGTTAGTGAAGTGTAAAGTAAGACTGACCTGCACTCTTATAATGTATGTAATGCACTGTTTTGTGAACGTCACATGCCACGGGATTATGAAAAGTTGAAGCGCATGTGAAATCAAGGTTCTAGGAACAACTAGACTTGGAATGAAGGGTGTTCCACTCCAGATATTTAAAGTACTGCATGAGTTCATATGAAAAGTATACTCAACCCTTGATCTTATCAACAAGATGTCAACTTTGATCCATAATGTAACAGCCACAAGGCACACTGATCTGTAAACACTCCTAGGAAGAATTTCATCAATCATTCAGGCTTGCTGTAATATTCTCTCGCATCACACAACAGAGCAAAATCTGACAAGAACATGTACATATCTAATCAAGCATGCATAAAACTTTGCATGTAACTTTCAGTAAGGTATTATTAGCCAGATCTCAAAATCAACTAACACCCTCAAACTATATTGAACTTGCAGCAAGATGTTAAACTTCGTGGTCAAATATATATGGCCTCAAATAATAAAAATAGTTATGAAATGATTCTGTAAACATAGAGGGATGAATGTGATGCATGTGTACAAGGTATATTCACTTGTTCTGTTAGTAGCTGCTGCTGCATTTTTGTGTGATTTTTTTTCTCCCCTTGACGTTTGTGTTATATTCAGCAGGTGCGTGCTGTAGGTTCCTGAGTGGACGGCGTATGTCTTTGTAAAAAGTAATGTGCATTACCTGTCTTTGACATAATCTCTGTGGTGTACATGTAATACAGTTCAAAGACCCTACAAAGTTTTGTATAAAGCCACTGTATAAGAATCTGCCACTGTTATGCACTTAGATGCTCCAGCAAATGAAGATCCCTCACTTCAAAATGTGTGCCTTTTCCTTTTATTTTGGTGTGTCACATACACAGGGTTTTTTAGTAGTACAAATAAAATAGCAGTTTTCATTTGCATCTTGGTCTCCTGGTGCTCATTACACACAAAACTCTTCAATGGAACTTTAGTTTAAAGGAAGATCACTTGGTGGTAATATATTGCTTTGGCGTTTTTTCAGAAAGCTGCTTCTGCCCTTTCTTATTGTGCCTCTGAGACATCGTAAAAGTGTTTCCAACAGTTATGTTAGGTATAATAGATGAGAAACTCAACATGACAGGACAGGGAAAAAGTGGACAAGATTACTCACTATTTGTAGCAAGTACACTGTTCTGTTCTGCAACATTGTTGTTTACAGTAGTAAGTAGCCCTCACTTCTTTACCTTGTCTCTGTCTCTTTGTGCTTTTAGTCTAACATAAAACTCGTCAACCGGCTTATGCTTTAAAGGTGCATATGTTGGCGCCACAGGCTGGCTCTCCTCAAGTTCTGTTCAAAGTGACTTCAATGTTGTTGGCTCAACTATATCAGCCTTCAGTACATCGGAAAGAAGCTCAGTCACACTTCATGTCATACCTCAGCACAATATACCCCTGCCTTCCTTCTGCAAATCCTTTTACTGTTCCCACTCGGCGCTGTAGGTTTGACTACATACCATTGTTTCTTTTCAACAATATTTTTGTGCACTGTTTTTAGGTGACACACTGGATGAACCAGTTTCAGATTATCCCTTGTGAAAAGAAGCTTGTAGAAATACTCTGTGTTTATACATCTTCCCCGTGCTGTTTCAACCGCTGTTTTAATGGCTGGAAGAATTGTCCGAGACCTTTCGACGCTGGAAATAACACAAGACACAGGCTTCAACCTTTGCTCGCTATGCTTGAACTAAATCCAGCTGCTGTCAGTTATATGTTCAACAACAAGGTGCAAAAAACTGTCAGTATTTTGCACACAGTGAAAATGCATAAGTGCAGTGCTGATATCCAGATGCATCTTAAACATCATCAAAACTGGTTTCTCATAAGATTTCATACTTACCCGTGATCAAGGTTCCATGTGCTGAACACAATCAGATGCTCACGGCCCATGTACGGATTGATGATATGGCCGATACTGGCACATTGCGAGGCATCAAATACACCCTCGCAAGTGAACAGTCCTTCATTAGTACAGAAAGCATTCCTCCGTCCCCTTACAAAGTAGACACCATTGGAGTCATTCTCTTTAAGAAAGCGTGAAAATTCTTGGAAAATGTAGTCCAAACAAGGACGGTGTTCCTTCAAGAAGTTCTTTGTGAGGTCACTTTTTGACTGAAATAGGAATGGTAATACTAGCACCCTGACTGTAAGCTACTGTGAACTGGAAGACTACCTTGTGATAATAACCCTTTATGCGAGATGTGGCTTTCTTGTGCATGACCTTTTTCTTTGAAGTCTCATTCTTCAAGTCTGAAACAAAAGCCACGATTCTAGTATCTGAATGCTCTGCATGCTTCAAATGTGACACAGCAAAATATATAGTGCGCGCCTTTGAACCATTCGGGGTGTTCGTCTCTGCTGTCCGCCAGAACAAGATGCTTAGGGACTTCTAATTGCTGCAGGATGCTCACAAGTTTTTCACGATTCGATTCCGCAAACGCAGTAGTCACTTCTATGTCTCTCTGGGACAATAACTTTTGCGTCTGTTCAATGTTCTCCTTCACCTTTTCTGGCATATCTGAAACGCATAAATTTCAACACTGCAAATATGTTTGAGCAAGCCCGACACTTACATTTTACCTTTTCATTGGACTGTAGCACAATAAGGACAGTATAGTCACTGACAAATGCCAAGTATTCATCGTCAACTTCACTGCCATCTTCGCATAATAGCCGCACATCATTTCGGGGCAACTGTGCAAAAGGAATTTTGTATTGTTTGAATTCTTCGGCGAAACGACATTGTGTGTTCGGGCAGCAAAACTGCATCACCTCTGGCACATTTTATAATGCTCAAATATTTTGTATACCGTTCAAATGTGGCGTAAAACGAAAGATCTACTTCAGTGTCATACGTCTGTCAGCAAGAGGTCATACCTTAAACGCAGCGCACGCTTTCGTGAGGATATCCTCCACAGACGAACCAGCTATTAGTTGTCTGATTCGTTTCACATTTTGCAGCACAAATGGTCTGTTGTTGATAGGTCTTTGGCGCATCATTGCGTTACGAAGTGCATATTTTAAGCATTCTACTGATTCTACTGGTTCTACTAAGCGCCTACAGTGCGCTACTAAGCAAACCATCCAGTCAATCGGGTCTATTGGCGGCGAGACCCACGCGTGGGGGCGCTGCGGCGCCTCCGCTAGCGAGGATCACGTGACGGCTGCCCGCTTGTTTGCATTGTGAAAGGCAGAATATCTTGCCTTTTTTCACGGTCTTTGAGGATGGTACGGTACTGTACCGTGCCTGAGTGCAACTCGTATGGAACTGAGGAAGAAATTTCATTCCACTACTACCCTAAAGACTAGAAACTGCGAAAGAAATGGTTCACCGCTTTGGTGCAGGGGAGGGAACAGCCCGGTCAAGCCATGAAGCCATGATATGCTCCAAGCATTTCAAATAAGATTTCCTCGTCCCCCTTAATCGTACACGG
>JARGYV010083630.1:0-15986 GCA_029532675.1 Ornithodoros moubata
CATCGCTGATTGCACCTTTTGTGGTAGGAAACCGATCGTATGACGGCTCCTTCCCCCTAATGTACGTCTATTGTCCAACTGCAAACAAGGGCTTAGACAATTCAAACACTGTTTTTCCTAGAAAAAACAACAAAAGCCGACACGCAATAGTCTCTGCCTCAAAACGCCTTTCCGCTGACATAAAATCCCCTCCGCAAACAATGAAACTGGAAGTGAATTTTCAAGAAGACATTTTATAAACACGCATTGAAATAAAAAAGTGCTGTCACAGCAGTTCATTTGCTATATCCCATTCTCGCGACTCGCGACCAAGGTCAGCTGTCATCAAGGCGTCGCATTTTACGAGTGTTTCCTGTAGAGGCTGTTAAGCAAGTAACTACTTTATGCAACGCTACCTCAGTCTCCTCGTAATTCACGTCGTCTTTAAGACTTCTGACACGTGGTGCTGTGCAGTCATCAAATAGCTTGAAGCATGGAATCGTCGCTGGTGACTGCTTCGACCGCATTGGCTTCTGCACTGACACGGCAAGATCCTCGGACTAAAGACTGGAAGTTCATAGAAAACCCCGGCTACATCATCTTCGTCTTGTGTAGCTACCTCTACATTGCTAAAGTATGGAGTCCCCAGTTCATGGCGAGCAGAAAGCCCTACAAGCTGCGGAAAATCCTTTGGGTCTACAATTTCCTCCAAGTGACCACGAACATTTACTTTCTCTACAAGATGGTGTATCACACCTTTTGGTCTGCAGGCTACAGTCCCATTTGTCAAGGAATCACCTATGAACGAACATTTCATTCCATGAGCCTTCTGAATGCCTTTTACTACTACCTGTTTGTTCGCATGTTCGACTTCCTGGACACCATGTTCTTTGTGATGCAGAAAAAGTTCTCACACGTGACCACCCTTCATATCGTACATCACACGCTCGTTGTCTTCAACGGTTGGCTATTCCTCAGATCCGGATCGGACGGCCAGCCCGTGCTGGGGGTCTGCACCAATGCGTTTGTTCACATTCTCATGTATACTTACTACTTTCTGGCCTCGCTCGGACCTTCCGTACGAAGATATCTATGGTGGAAAAGGTACTTGACTACAATTCAGATTGCGCAGTTTGTATGGATGGGGTGGCATGCTCTCCTGCCCCTTTTTGTGGACTGTGGCTATCCTCCCATCGGCATATTAATTGCGTTACCACAAATATTGCTGATATTATTATTGTTTATAAATTTTTACGCCCACGAGTACGGGAAGGGCCCTCACACTTCTGCGGGAGAAAAAAGCGTTGGAGTGTGTTTCATCCAGTCTGAAGCTCAACAGAAGGGCAACTCTATGGGCAGTGAGAAAACGAAGTGACGAAGTTCTGACGAAAGCTATTAGATATGTGTTTGTACGTAGCACTCTATTGGGCACGGTTATCGGAGATCCTAAGTTTATGGTCAGACGATTCCCTATATACCGCATTACCGCATTCCGACGGACAATAGAATGGGACGAGTGCGAAACTAGAGGTTGAATGAACAATCATCCACTCGTCCACTCCTGTTGTCTGCCGGAGTATTGCCCGAAAACGTTTGAACAGGAACTGAAGATTTCAGACAACTGTGTTCAACATTCTAAGCAGTTGTGCTCCTCGCTCGCGAGTTTCGTCCTGTTCACTTGTTTCGAATTTCATGCGTTCCGGGATGCTTCGAATGTACATAATGCTTGCACACCCTTGACTGAGCATATGTGTGAATTCATTGCTTTCCACCGTGACGCACGCGTGTAGGCATAAGTCACGTGATAGAAGTGTAGTAGATTAGCAATTTACTCGAACTGAGACACGTTGTTACTTTTGCCATATCATAAATAGCGTGCACTTCGGTACCTCACTGTACATTACTACACAATCAGTACACAAAATAGTATAATATATACGTCACTCAGACTATGTGTGGGAGATGTGAGAAGAGTATGGAAATAAAATCACAGTTTGGACTGTCCCGGACAGGAACCAAACAGATGGGCTACGTGTCTCTCAGTCAGTAATCGCTGGAAGTGCTGTATTATCTCGACACCGCCACGAAAACGTGACAATAATGTCGTCACATTGGGAAGGCAAGAGGAAAATTGTCGATTACGCGGTCCTGGCATCTCAATGAGGAATTCATGCCGAGATTTCTTGGGGTTATTAGCACACAAGGAGAATTTCAGTGAAGGTTTAACTGAGGAATGCTTCAGTATTTTCGGTGGTGGTTGACTCCTCCGCGACCGGATTACACCCGAGCAAGAGAGATAACACTTCCTTCTCTTTCCTGGGCCGCCATCATCTTTTCCGTCCCTTCTCTTTTTCCTCCTGCAGGCTGACCACACTTTTTCCAAACGTCTTCCCACTCACCAGAAGAAAGACCGTTACACTTGGGGTGACAATGAACTGGTATGTTAGATCTAAATAATGCTGTGCTTCTAAGGTGTTCACGTGCGCGACAGATTTAGTTCAAGATGATATCACTCGTACAGCGCGGTCTCGGCAAGGTTAACTGGAGCTATATACTCTGTATGACTAGTGTAAGGCACATATCCTTCAAGGCACCACGTATTAGACGCATATTAGACTACTGGTGTTAGTGGTGGTCCTGGTAGTTCCGTCATTAACTACCTCGCCGTGGTCGGCCTCGCTAGGCGCGGGCAACGCCACGACCAAGGAGTGGGGAGCATGTGCATTCTAGGCCGACTTCGCAGGGAATTGTGCCAGCATACGGTTTAAACCGTATGGGCGAAAACCCAGGAAAGACCCCTTACAGCACAGCTGACTGTAGGATTCGATCCCACGATCTCCCAGTCCATGGCATATGCCTGGAAACTGTCAAGGAGCGAGCATTTAGCCCGCTTGGCCTACAAAAATTTAGCTGGGGCTGTGCCGTGACGAAAAATCGGATGTGACTGTCAAAAGCCTGTGCGCATAGGTCACGTTTATGACTTATTTCACTCTTAGCAGAGGAGCTTGTGACTGTGACTATGTATGCTATACTACACCTGTGTCGATTGTTAGTATAAGTGACGCGAGGTCGATAATACATCTGACAGCTTTGCGTGGTACATAGGCTCATTTTAACCGTCTTTCCGCTAATATGTCATCTCCAACCTTTACTTCCTTTCCTTACCTTTACTTGGTCGTGCTTGCAGGGATACGGGACAACACGATAATGCCTTATTGCATGCGCCTGGCAAACAGCCTTTTGTTGATGACAGGAACGAATAAATATAATATAAAATATTACAAATTTCGGCCGAATTTGGCTGGTAAATAAAAACTGCCACACCAGGAAAGAGTTTTTCACACGTACTAATCGACCGCAAATTACGTGGACAACTGTGACACTGGAGAATCATGAAGTACATCTGGCCCATTAACTTCCTGTTTACGTACACATATAGCGACTGGGCGATGGTCAAGTGAAAAGAATAACAGGTATTTCGTGCGAATGCGAGAACGACCTTGTGGAAGAGGAACAAAGATATCATTAAGCCGCAGACGAAACATGTAGCGGGGAGTTATACTACACATCAGTATTCATTGCATGACATTTGTCCAGTACACAACATGGAGTCAAAGTGTACTGGCAAAATCTGCTATCCAATATTCTGCACGTTTAACAGTAACACCGGAGCTCGAAATCAATGTACGTTACATCTAAATGAGTAAAACACAGGTTATATATTGCTAAATACACGTTCTTTCTGGAGCGTTAAGCAGGTTGTGTTTGCATGCACCAACGAACACAACGGAGGAAATGATGAAACACATGAGTAACAACAACATAGAGATGAAAAACGCCTAGCTTAATTTACTCAGATTGCGACTTCCGAAGCAGCCACTTGGAAGTACATAGGCACTACATATATCATGCACAATTAGGAGCAAGTGATTAAAGCCCCCGCGTCTAATATCGGTATCCTTGGGACATAAACGGAAAAGTCACTCCAGCATCACCTCTTTCGTTAGTACTGCACTATGGTCCAACTTCCGCGTAGTTGCGAATATTTAGCATATCCCTTTACATTGTGCAATCTATCGGCTGCAACGTGCAATGCTTAAACCCCAAGTAAGCACATCAATTAGCGTCACAATGGCTCTCGGACCTGTCCACGACTCTGTTAATTCTCACTGACGTAACCGGCTCCCTACAAATGCTTCTGACGAGCATTGGTCATGTTTAGGTGGTGGTGGTGTTGTACCGTGATATTCCTAGCGGTCTTCAGTCTAATCACGTTTAGCCCGTTTGCGGGCACCTGGTGTCCCGTGTGTCTGGATGTGGTGGAGGTCGTACGTGAGTAAAGCTCAATCATCTTGCAGCATTTCTGATCATAAATATCTGTGAATGCGTGAAAAACAGCGAAGAGAAATTCAAAATCCGTTAAAAAGTAAGCAAAGCAAGCAAAAGCCGAAAGTTAAAGCAAAACGCCTCAGGTTGGAAGCCGCAGATATTTTGCACAGAGACTGTGCTTCTTCTGGGCTGCTTCTCTGTGTGAGTCATTTATTATAGATATCTCCCATTGTATACCATATAATGACGTAGGAGACCACCCCTAATGCGATGAAGCACTTCACTGAGTAAGCGTGACACATTTCGACTCGGCTGGAAAAATAAAAGACCAAGCTTAACATTTCTCAAATTTGGCCGATCGACAGCAACTTGTCTGAAGTACTATTACTATTCTTTGGCACGTGTCCAAATAGTCAAACCAAAAATTTCACCCATTTTGTTTCCAGTGGTTCATCGCGCACGAATAATGCCGTTCATCGGACTGCGAGGTGCAATTTCACATCACCACACCTAGGCGGCGCGGCAAACATCCTCAAATTTGGGGGTTGTTAAGCCTCGTCGTCTACCTTTCCATGCTGTCGAAACGTGTCACATGCGCTCACTTACTGCACTATGTATATGACCTTCTAGTATAGGTAGATGTAACGAGTATTCTTGATTTTGTACTTTGGACGTACCTAAATGCTGGGATTCCGCGAAGAATCGAAAATTCGGGACAGTCTTAATTCTTAAACAGATGCTTCAGAAAAGACCCACTTGTGAGGGAAGTTGTACCGTTCCCAAGTTTATCTCAGTCACATTTGAGCTGCAGCGAAATAAGCCAGTGCATTGTCCTCTACGCATAGCTGGCGTGGTTTGCAGCTAACAGGTCGACATGTTTTCACGGTGCATAATGTACGTGATATGCACGTCAAGAACTGAAGGCAGTGCAATAAAAAAAGAAGAGCGTTTCGTTTGCAGGAAAATTCCGTTGAAAATGACGCAAATCATACTCTAAGAAATTGTAGGGCTTGGGAATTTTCAAGGTCAGGTCAGCACGTGCTCTACAATGCCATTTTACTAGCACACTCCGCAGACGTAGGTAGCTTGGAACAATAGTGTTACTTCCCCATGGGGAAAAGTAGTGCGCTCTGCGCCAGCCGCCAAATAGAATGATATTTTCCAGCTTAGATTTGTTGAGGACCATGTAGGAGAAGCCTAAAGGAACCACATAAGATAGGTCCTATAGGCTACTCCCATAAGGTTTTCAACAAATCTAAGCAGTGGAAAATATATTTCTTCTTCTTCTGCCTTCTCCTCCCTTCTATCTTTCTGTTTGATGGCTGGCGCAGAGCGCACTTCTTCTTCTGCTTCTGCACTTCTTCCTCGCACGCAAACCCAAAGGGAAACAACAATGTACATCATGTGCTTTTGCAAACGGTTTACATACTAGTTGCCGGCTTTAAACATACGTCGTCAATAAGTTAGGTTGAAAGACTCAACCTTTGTTATACAACTATAGTCACCTACAAACAGTATTTGCTGTCCCCTAAATAGTGGGAATATTTAGTGGACACGAAATAAATAGAAATAATAAGAGAAATATATAAATAAGAGAAATAAATAAATATAAATAGACGAAATAAATGTTTCCGAAATAAATAGTGGGAGGAAGGAGTTTTATCCCGTGTCTACTCTTGGACTCCTCTGCCCAGATCATCGGGTCAAACTCAGATGACACGCAAACTGCGAGCATTTTTCGGAAACCGCGTCAGGGGGCATCGGTTGAAACTCGGTCAACAAAAAGATAGACCGTAAGATAAATCGGCAAGGAACACGAGGTGTTCAACCTTGAATTGTCGTAGCGCCATTTCTATTGTTGAGGGCAGAACTTGAATAAAGAGAAGGAAGAATAGATGGAGAATAGAGCCACCTGTAGATGTTTACCACACTCGTAGGGAAAACAGAGATAATTGCGTCGCCCTTGTTTAACGAAGTCCGAAACCGGGTAACCTTTGTCATTGACGCACGTGCAGTTTTCCCTTGCTATATAAGACATCAGTTGGCTATTCAGTTGCTTTGAGGCTTCACAGCCATGGACGTCTGGAAGGCAGCAGAGACTGCATTGTCCCGTCAAGACCCACGAACGCAGGAATGGCTGGTTGTCCGGAAGCCCCTATATTTAATGTTTATGCTGGTACTGTACCTATTCTTCTGCAAAATATGGGGCCCGGGTTTCATGAAAGGCAGGAAGCCCTACAGTCTTCAAGCAATCATCATGACCTACAACTTTGTACAAGTGGCCGTTAACGCGTATATCGTCTGGAAACTGGGTTACTACGCGTTCTGGCGTGGGGGCTACAGCACGGTTTGCCAAGGGATGACTTACGAGGCAGACGCGACGTCTATGACCATTTTGAGGTACATGTACTACGGCATATTGCTGCGTGGATTCGACCTCCTAGATACCGTGTTCTTTGTGCTGCGGAAGAAATTCATGCACATCAGCACTTTGCACGTGCTTCATCACACGATGGTCCTTGTGAACGGCTGGTTGTTTCTCAAGATAGGAGCTGACGGCCAGTCTGTTCTTCGTCTATGCGTGAATTCCTCTATTCATGTTCTGCTCTACGGCTATTACTTTCTGGCTGCCATGGGGCCTACGGCGAGAAAATACTTGTGGTGGAAGCGGTACTTGACAACGATCCAGATCGTGCAGTTTGTGTGGATGCTAGGGCACGTGGTCACACCCTTATTCATCGATTGTGGTTACCCGCTAGACATTCTCGTGATATCCTTCCCGCAAGTGGTGATGATCTTGTTTCTCTTTGTGAACTTTTATATACAAACGTATATAAAGAAGGCTGCCAAGACCAGCGATAACGTGGCGGCGTGTCTCATCGAACCAGGGAAAGAGCAGCGAAACCCTGCGAACGCAAACGATGTTCGTTTGAAAGGAAATTAGCGGCGCATTTCGTCGATTCCCTTCGTTTCTTATATCTCACAAGTTTACTTATAGAATGTTGCTTGCAGGTTCTATCACAGTATCTTCCATGTTACGGACTGCCCGCTTTCTAGTCATACATTACATTTTTCTTGTGAATCAAGCCGTCCCCGTCTCCATGGTCACAATATGTGTTCTATCTTCAAGTTCATCACCTACGCGCCGTTTTCATGCTCTGCAAACTTGCTGGGACTCCTTCGTGCTCGTCTCTATTGCACTTTCGCCGGGTCTCACAGGTGTTTATATTGCAACTCATCCCATGTTTTGTACCATTTTGGTACCTTGCGTCTGCTGAGCAGCTGTTTTGACGTTACTGCCCAACGCGACTTTATTTTTAAAGTTAATTTTGCGTTGAAGGAAAACGATGCACGGGCCAGTGACTTTGAAGATCGAAACTAACGGCCCTGACGTACCGTCTCTCATTTTCGATCTTTCGACACCTCTTTGATTATGGTATTAGTAGATGCTGAATGAATGTGCCTGTGAATGTATCACGTGTTGTGTGCCATGTACTTATGAATTTTAGTTCACGAGAAAAATAAAGCATCCCTCCCTTATTTGTATTTCAATTTTTTTATTTCAAATTTTCAAATTTAGACTGGTATTTCATACGGGTGCGCGAACGTCGTCGATTTCCTGGGGTACATAGCTTGACATATTTGAAACGAAACCAAAGTGGACATAAAATTCCGTGCTGTTGCGTGATTGGCTAAAAATCTTAAAAACACGCACACAAAAACCAAATTATTTGGAACGTACTACGCAAAAATCAAAATATGTAAGGTGAGAGTATACCAGCTTACTAAGCAGAGCTGACCACATTTCCACATAACGGGGGCCTACCCGGTTTGTTAAGGAAATCAGGAGGATTTTCTTCGAGTCCCACTGATTTTACACCTCATTTTCTTTCCCATTTTTTGTTTGAAATTTTATTTTATTTTATGACTATTGTTTTAGTGCGCGGTACTAACCGCAAACTAACCGCGTGCACTGTTATTTAGGTTTTAAAATGAAACAGTCTTATGTAAAACGAAACTAAACACGCTCCCGATATATGCCATTCCCGACCCAAGCGCAGATTAATGATACCGGCGGATGCGCTAGGCGACAAAGATTTCAGGTGTTCGACGGACAGTTATAGTTACAATCCGTTAATTAACACCTGAATAAATCGTTTAGCGAAAAACAAAATTACAAATGTCACACCAGTCGCTAGTGAAAGCTTGTCCGCTTCCTAATAGCTCCTGCACCCGTTCTTCAAGGTACACATAAACGATTTGGCGGACAATGCGAGTCACATGTGCATTGAGTGCTGAAAGATCTCTGTTCACTAGACAGTCACGCAATTCATGACATAGAAACCCGAAACGAATAGTAGTCAGTAAGCAGCTCGGAAACAACGTTCCGCAAGATGCGTCAAGGATGAGAAAAACGAGGCCTTCCTCGCTCCTCTGCGAGGACAGTGTAAACAGGACATTTTTCTTTCCTAGTTTACTTCTCAGCATTTCTCATGCTAATTTGTTTTCGGCCAAAGTAGTCTACTGTACAATGTTTTGTACAATTTTGTATTTGTATGCAGGTACATAGGTGTTTCTTTTTCCCTAAGGAACACAGTCTGGAACACCGTACATGACAAGGTGCCGAAGTTCAATTTTATGTTTATATGTGATGAAGAAATGCCTCAAGGAAGTACGGTCTGTTCGAGTCCTATCTCTTGTCCTATCCCAGACATGGTGGCGGCGGCGGTGAACGAACAGGGGGCGAAAAGTAGTATTCCGTCCCAACGAAGGTATTTTACCAATTTTAATAGATTTTCACGGGAAAGGCCTTTGCCAGCTTTGAGTAATGCTGAAGAAGTTAAAAGTGCCCATACTGGTGTTGAATGTACAAACGTTGCTTTTTTTTTTCACGTCTAATTTTTGTGGGCCATTTCTATTGTTTGAAGTAAACGTTTCTGAAACAATCAAAAGAAAGGTGGCGACCTCTACCTTGCTCATAACTTACGAGGGGGAAGAACGGTAATTGTGACGCGTAGGTCCCACGTCACTCGAAAGACGCAAGCAACTTCCGTCATTAATACGCTTGCCATTCTCTCTTTCCACGTAGAAGTTCCCCATAGTTCTCTATACTTTCGCCATTTTCCGACCATGAATCTCTGGAAAGCAGTCGAAACTGCGTTCACCCGTCAAGACCCCCGAACTCAAGGATGGTGGTTAGTACGGAAACCTGGATATGTGTTCCTCACACTAGTAGTATACTTGTTCTTCTGCAAAATATGGGGCCCTCGTTTCATGAAAGACAGGAAGCCCTACGACCTTCAAAGAATCATCATGGCGTACAACCTTCTGCAAGTGTTCATCAACGCTTGCTTTGTCTCCACGCTCGCTTACCACGCATTCTGGGCTGGTGGATACAGCCTGGTGTGTCAGGGGATCAACTATGAGAGTGACACTACTTCAATGGCTATTCTAAGCTGCATGTCCGTTTTCATGTACCTGCGGGCGCTGGACCTCCTGGACACGGTGTTCTTCGTACTTAGGAAGAAATTCTTGCATATCAGCAATCTACACGTGCTCCATCACACGATGGTCCTCGCAAATGCTTGGCTGTTTCTTAAGATGGGAGCTGACGGTCAGTCTGTTGCTCGTGTATGTGTGAACTCTTTCATTCACGTTCTGCTGTACAGTTATTATTTTATGGCTGCGATGGGGCCTTCGGTGAGGAAATACCTGTGGTGGAAACAGCACCTGACGACCATCCAGATCGTCCAGTTCCTCTGGATGCTGGTCAACGCCATAACGCCTGTGTTTGTTGATTGTGGTTATCCTTTAGACATCGTAGTGATATCTTTTCCGCAAGTGGTGATGTTACTGATCCTCTTCATCAACTTTTACGTGCATGCGTACATGAAAAAGGGTTCCAGTTCCGGTAGCGATGACGATCAGGACGTTGCGCCGTGTCTTATCGAACCTGGGACAGAGCGAGGAAGCTTTATGAATGAAAATGGTGTTCATCATAAAAAGAACTAACAGCATAAATATCGTTAACCAACTAAGGGACTTGAGTGAATTTCAGTTGACGACGCGGCAGGCCGGAGCAGTGCAGCACGCCAAGAGATCAGCCGACTTACTAAGCCCAAGAAACGACATTCAGCTACCCAGAAGAAAATAAAAAGGACGTTCATTCTCTTCGCTAGAGAAAACGTATTACCGGTCTTGTTTATTCTCGTCAATAAACGAAATGTCTTTCGCTGCCGGGCATGACTGAATGACATTTGTGGTGTACGGCAGCAACGGACTGGAATCAGAACAATGTCCTTATGCTGACTCCAAATCACATCGTAAAGGACACAGTCGGTCGATGGGCTGTTTTCAGGGCACACAACGGGTAGAAGGGAAAGGGGGGAGATAGCGTTGTAACGTAAGGGGAACCGCTGCTCAAGACCTTTCATCTACGTGGCGTAAATAGGTTGAGGACTGTCACCTTAACAATCCCATCGAGCAGAAGAAATAATCAGAGGCAGCGTTCTCTAAGCATCAACCAGAGAATTTAAAACTATACATGCATAACATATACCCAATGCAAGGTACACAACAGTTGAAAATTACCCTACAAGAGCTGTACAGAAAGTCATAAAGTGTCTTGCAACAGGAAAAGCGAATATATTCGACAGGATATCCAAGCTTCCCACATTCGTTAAGGCACAAGTCCCACTCCTCGTTCGAGAAGGGCCAAATTCAAAAGAATTATATGGGACTTTTGTATGACGTAACTCAAAGATATAAGTACTGATGGAAAAGTATTTTATCGGACAACACTATCTCGTGTATATACTGTTGGCAAAACAAATGTTACGTATGGAATAAGGGCAAAACTGAGATCATATGTTCGATTTTCTTTTTGTTTTGTTATGAGGCTTGTTGTGCGAATGAAAAGAGATAGCGCTGTCTACCTTTCTGCAATGCGTTTTCCTAAAAGATCTGAAGAGATTCCCATCGGTACATGTTTGGTGCGCCGTGCCGTTCATTTACGGAGCCTCCAAAAAATGGTGAAAATAGCACTGTTTTACCTACTCATTTTCTACTCATGCTCTTTAAAATTAGTGACGTGGTGCATACCAGCTGCTCACAAATATGCATTGAACAAAACCCGAATGTTTAGACGTGATTGGAAAACATAGAAGAGGATTACAACAATTTGAAGCGAGACCAAAACTTGACATCGTCTTCAATCGTCTGAGCCTTCAGTGTTGACAGTTGACAGTTCATGACAGAGCCTTCTATCGTCTGCGTTTGTAACCATTTCTCGCAAGAAGGCAGGCAGCAGAAAGAAAACTATGATTAACTCGTATAGAACGATCAAAATACAAGCTGATAACTTACACATTTTTTATATATTATAATATCATAAGCTCATTTTGCCTTTCTTCTTTCTGTAAGCATAAATTGAATGTGACTTGAGTTTCTCCAAACCGCACATCTGATTTTAACACGACAGGAACGCAAGAGATAACATCTTCATCATAACACAATAAGTTTAGAAAACCTAAGTACAAAAAGGGCTCCACTTGGCATTCATAGACCCAGGGAAGGCATACATGATACATTTTCCTCCTAAATTTTTCACTCGAAAATGTTGACAAGCGGTATATCCGACAAGTTAAAGCGAAACCCCTTCTGACTAGAGACCGCCCGTATCTCGCACAGAAACTGTGCTTTTCCTATGCAGAATCTTTGTGCGAAACGTTGACGACTACTAACCTACGGGGTTATGTTTTCATTTGCGTCGCACTGGATTGTTTGATTTCTCAGAATGACCGACAGACTTCCAAGAGGCACTAGTGCACTACCTACAGCCTTGCCTTCGCCTCATGGCAGCGAATTCAACGTCCGAGGAGCATGAAGTTCCTCGTGCTCCCTTCAGAGGTCAGGCCGCTTGGGTGGGGTCTATGGTTAACACAGTGTAACGAAGCAGGTATCCCCTAGCTATGGATACCCCGGGTATTCCTTTGGTTGAAAGTATTCGGGTGAGCGACAAGAGCGAGGGGACCGTTTTACCGTGGTTCAACTTTCGGCTGGTCCTTCTGGTAAGGCAGTTGCAGATATTACTGTGGTACCCGAGGACTACTCCTTGTTGTCTTGCGTAGCACTTAGCCCTCAATACGACATGAACAACCTCAAGGTGCAGCGTTCTCATTGACGTAGAATTTCTCTAAGGTACTCCCGTGCCATCGCAGTATTCGCATAGGTCAAAGTAGCATTGTAGTAGTTTCATCATTAATCCCTGGCACCATCGGATCGGAGTTCTCCACCAAAATCTCCTGGGTCACGGTGAATGTTTTCTCACATGCTGACATACCCCATGGCATCGTTATTGTGCATTGCCACAGCGTATTGTCATCGACCCCTTGTTAAGGCGGAGGAGCGGGCAGCATAGCTGCTAGTCTCACAAATAAATCCTCCTGGTCGTATGATAGACTGGCGACTTTCCATTTGCCTGCTTATGAAGTCCGAAGCATTATCTACTGATTGGTGCTCTGTGGAACCGGTGTTTGTTTGTAAGCTATCAGAGGGATAGCTCCATTGTCGTGCTAATACTCTACTCCAACAATGAAGAAATGAAAGAAACTGGCAAGGTAGGTAAATTTTCATCCCTTCCAAAGCGAAAACAAAGCTAATTGCGACGCGTCTGTTCCATCATGATCAAAATAATAACCAGTCATAAGTCTTCGACGTACCTGCCGTTACGTCGTTACCTATGGCGTGAATACTTGGCATTGTACACCATGGACCTCTTGAAGGCAGCCGGGACAGCGTTGTCCCGTCGGGATCCACGAACACAAGAATGGTTGTTAGTGCGAAGACCTGGATACCTCGTCTTCATATTAGTGATCTACTTGTTCTTTTGCAAAACATGGGGTGCTCACTTTATGAAAGACAGGAAGCCCTACCGTCTGCAAGTAATCATTGTGGTCTACAACCTTCTGCAAGTTGTCGTCAACTGCTACTTCGTCTTCAAGCTGGCTTACCAGGCGTTTTGGTCCGGTGGATACAGCCTCATTTGCCAAGGGATCAGCTATGAAAATGATTTTACCTTTATGGTTATTTTAAGTGACCTCTACTATTACTCATGCATACGGGCACTCGACCTCTTAGATACCGTGTTCTTTGTGCTCAGGAAGAAATTCCTGCACATCAGTACACGTGCTCCATCACACGATGGTGCTTGTGAATGCTTGGCTCTTTCTGAAGATAGGAGCTGACAGTCAGTCTGTTCTTCGTGTATGTGTGAACTCCTTTGTTCACATTCTACTCTACGGGTATTACCTTCTGTCTGCCATAGGGCCGTCAACGAAGAAATACTTGTGGTGGAAACGGTACTTAACCGCCATCCAGATCGTACAGTTCGTGTGGATGCTTTGCAACGTCATCACACCTGTGTTTTTGGACTGCGGTTACCCAGTAGATATTGTCGTGATATCCTTTCCGCAAGTGGCTATGATACTCTTCATCAACTTTTACATAGAGTCCTACACAAAGGGGTCCTCTAACCCACGTTGTGATGGCGATAGCGTTTCGATGTGTCTTATTGAGCCTGGAAAGGTGCAAGGGGATCTGATGAGAAAGAACGGTGTTCATCGCAGAAAGAACTAACTGTAAAAATGGCATCTCTTTTGTACACGTTTTATATGCAGTGTGTGTTCTTCCTGAACATTCTCTCGTGGTGTGCTATGATACTGTGACGGTATTGCTTGCCATACAGTCGTCTTTGCCATGGGCGAGCCGAAAGGATTCGATGCCACCCCTTCTGTCTCCCGATGCACTTCAAGCATTGTGTAATATTAGTGGCTATATATATAAGTGGATCGGGGCCGTTAACTATTGGACAGATATAAACGCTTCGAACACTTCTTTTTTTCTATTGCTGCTGTGTACATTGATAGTAGCACTTACAGCACTGTAGTGAGTCCAGCCCACTGTTTCTTGAATTCGCCGGCTTTTTGTCATTATACATGCGTTCTAATCTTGCATTTAACGCCGTCTCGTGTCTTACCTTAGTTTCCAAACAAGCTGACGTATCTTATGAAAGGTTTCAATTACAAATAATAATTATTCGCGAAGGTCCACAGTGTTTTCCGTGACCCAGCTGCGGCACCCAACCATCTTACTATCAACAGGGTGCAACCCACTTCCCCTATTGTTGCAAGAGCAATATATCAATCAAACAAATACTGATGTGTGAGACAAATTCTGCTACTCCTAGAAAAGCAAACGACAACACTGCACAGCAACTGTTGCATTTTTTTTTTCCTTACATATATTGCTTAGCCCCTTGTATACAATACGCTGTTTCAAATCCACAGGATCGCCAGATAACTGCATTGTATGATAACTTTAAGACTGTTGAAAATGATCACATGTTCTCCGCTATCTGTTTTAAAGAAAGATAACTATTGCCAGAGTGTGGAACGCGGTAGGTAGCAACCAGAGTACCGGCTTTTGAAGTAAAACTAGCATGGAATCTCATCTCCTTTTTTTACGATGAAACGAGTTCAGTGTCTTTTTATGGATGTCCGATTATGTGGTTGTCCTGGACCATGCAGAATTTGAGCCAGATTTAGGCATAGTATCAAAATCAGCGTCCCAATTGCGGGAAAATAAGTCTGTCGCAGAATAATAATAAGTCATCGGCCCAGAATAACTCGTGCTCGGTAGAGTACTGACTGTAGGGAGTTCATCGACACAACCATCTGCTGGGACATAACGCTAGAGATTGTTGAGCAGCCGGACCTTTACGCCTTTGTAGTGGGATGACATCTTTTTTTTTCTTTTTTTTTAATATCCACCACTACCAATCCACCACAAGCGAGAAGCTAGGTCTCCTTAGGGTAACCTTGACGAACCGTTTTCTTTGCCAACGAACCATTCAGACATGACACTTGAAAATGCGTAATAACTACATAGGAGGAAAAACGCTTGTGAGTGATTAGTAATTGACGTCATGCGCGTTGTGTGCTGGCCAATTCTCGTTCACAGGACAGTAGAATAGCGAGGCCCGTAATAATGTATTTAGCGAGCTGCACAAGGACAATGTGTTCAAAGGGTACGCATATCGTCGTAAAATGCTTCAAGAGTGAGCCACTTAATTAAGGCACGGATTTCTCAAGAACCTCCGCAGGCTACATAGGGCTTTCGCTCTCTATCTAAACATTCGCCAGGCATTGTTGGAAACTACAGCGGACCCTTGGACATTAAAATGGGCAGTGTTGAAGTGGTTTGACGGGCCTCAGCTGCTGCAGTGCCGGCCATTTCGTTTTCTTGTATGCCGCAGTGACCTGGCATCAACTGCAGGGAGGTACTACGTCCTTTGTCACTGAGCTGCTGAAGTTGTTCTAGTTGTTGGGTGGTACCGCAGAGATCCGTGAGAAATATAGGCTTGGGTCGTTGCATGTGCATTTCACTACAATGTATGATACACGTTGTGCCTAGATATCCTCTCTCGGTGAACTGAGCTGGCATATTTGCTTGTATGTATAGTACCATATAAGTAAAAGAGAGAGCCCGGTTATGATTCCATTGCCTATGGCCACATGTAATGAAATTTAAGGGGGAGTCCGGTGTATGTATTTATATGGGGCGATGTTTCTGCAAGCACCGCATGCCAATGAAGTGAGAAACGGAAATGAAAATAGCAC
>JARGYV010083634.1:0-18884 GCA_029532675.1 Ornithodoros moubata
AAAAAAAAATAATAAAGAACCCAAGGCCAGCTCACATGAGAGAGGCTGTGTAGGTTTGTTGAAGTTTACAAAGCTGGGAAATGCTGTACTTCATCTTCTTACTTCTTTGCCGTGGCTGAGTACAAGGCCTGCGAAATGGCTGCGTGTTGCTGCCCAATACGTAGTTTTTTCGGGAGTGCAGTACGCTGAGCGCCATCGGTATTATTCTTCTGATGCCATATGATTCATGATATTCGTTCAACGAATCAGAGTTCATTCTAGCGACACGCGAAACCAATTTGTACTCCTGTCAGGTATTCTTACGGCATATAAATCACATACACATAAACGGGAATCATTCATAGGCAGCGTTAAACGCAACCCGAAAGTACGAGACAACCGCGCGGACAGGCGGTATACGCATCATTCACGGGCTCCCATAACCACAAAGCGCGCCGCGCCCATGTCTCTCGCACGCGCAAGTAGCACCGAGGGCTGGATCGTGTTTAATTAGCGCAGCAATGCTCCCTTCGAACAAATGGCATCTATTTCGCCTAGGTACCATTGTGAATAAAGAGGGGGAGAAGAGAAGGGGGGACTGAAAAGCGGAACGTCAAAATGTCCTTGTCCTGGCAAGGCCGAGCGTATTGTCTAATGGCGGGATTGCGGGCCATCCGATAACGAGTTGCAATCAGTGACGCCATTTTCTCTCGCCTTGAACAATGCAGAGGAGATCGATTTGAGAAGAGAGGTGAGCCTAGGTGCTCGGTCGACTCTGCTGTATCAATTGTGTTTTAGTTCAGGCAAGGCGGGGCCGATCGACCTGGTGGATAGAAACGAAGTTGTTGTGGGGTGGTAGGAGAGGAATGGAAGTACCTTAGTATTCAAATTTCGAGAATTGTGGACAAAATTAATGGGTTCTGGTTATATATAGGTACTAAACGGGTTTTCTGTTTCACCAATGCGTTTGTTAATAGTGAAAAACAACAAACAATCAGCGGTAAAAAGAGCGTGATTATTGTAACTTTATTGCTAATCATTCAGATAGCATCGAAATAAAACGCCATATGTTTCACTGAAATTTGAGAGCTTTATGAACTACAAACAGTGAGGAAAAACTTGCATCTTTCCTTCGAACAAACACATACCCAAGTATCGAGCGATAGATTCAGCATCAACTAAAACTTGCAACCCGAACAGCGGCAGAAACAGAATATCCCTAATAAACGTCTATTCCCAACTTTTACGCGGATATCCATTCATCACCAATGACAACGAACACAACAGCGCCCCGAAGCCGCCAAACCATGGCCATGCCTGAACAAACGCATAGACCTAACGTACGCGTTCATACACCACAATTAATCGAAAGCTGCACATCCATTATCTCTGCTAGCACATGACGCAGTCCATTACTACGAGAGCGACTGTAGTTTCATCAGGGCTGTTCACTGGACTGAAAAAAAGACTACGCTCAGTGTAGATACCCGACCGAGATAAGGGCCCTAACACAACGCTCTCTTTCACTCTGCCATCATGCATATTTGGATCAACGAGCTTCGAGAAGGCAAAGATAGGGGCAACACGAGATGAACGCTGCAAAGGCAGTGACATCGCAGGATACGGTCCTGTGTACGCGTTGCGGGTCCGATAAATACGTTCGTTCAAATGCGGTTTATTAATCGAGGTCGCGCAAAGGCACAATGATGGGATGAGGACGGTGTTAGTAGGAGATTGAATGGGCGCACATGACGGCGACGAAGTTCTGCTCTTCCCTCCGAAGTGGGCTTCCAATGAGGACTAATTTATGCTGATGCTCTTGAGGATGAAACGAGAGTTTAAATGTTCGTCTCTGTGTGTGTCGCAGTGGAAATAATTATTCAGCGTGTGCGCACGCATTGGTCCAGAGACGTTTACAGTTGCAGGCTTTCTTATTTTTTATTTAGTTCTTGTTATTTATTATTTTGCGTACAAAGCAACTTTTATGCCCTGATACTAACATAGAAGTCAGTTTTAAATGGCCCTGCCGGTAATTGATTTTCTGTTTTTCTTTTTTCTTCTGCAAGGGACTTTCCTTCCTTGCTTTCCACTTCTTTTACATCTCCTGTTGTTGACTTGTTTAGAGACTACGTGGACTAACATTGATTCATCGGTGATTTTTTCAATATCTTCCCTTTTCCTTGGGTAAACAAATCAACTCAGCACCACAAGATCAGATCAAATCAAGTCAACTCAGTACAACACAATTGCTGATAATTTGAAGCCATCAGCACGATACGCCCTTCACATGAGGACAATGCTGACACGAGAAGCGGTCTATGCGTTCTAAATTATGCTCAGAGCCTGCGCCATATTATTTCACCACCCACGACACATCTGTCCTACATGAACCAGGCCCTCTGAAATATAAATACATACATCTAAGCCTCCGTAATTTGGAAATCAGAAAGAAAAAACCACTAGGCGCCATAATCTATCTCTACACCGTCTGACACAACGCCTGCTGAACGGGACACTCTATGTAATTGCACCCCCCGCGGTGTCTATCTCTCAAATCATCGCTTATGGAATAGCTAATACTACCCGCACACATTTTCATTTTGATCGCTACATATACACACACATACACCACTGTGACACGCACCAAAATACACACGTAGGAAGCAGCCGAAGTTCGGCACCGCATGAAAGTTCATCGCCTGTTATCACTTCGATAGCACCCCGAGAGATATTGAGAGGACACTTCGTGATTAACTTGGCCGCGCCGCCCGGCATACTAAACAACGGCGCACCACAGCTCTGGGAAAACACGTATCCACCTTGTTAGCCTCGTTGGTGTCACTCATAGCCAGCTAATATAGCTTTGGGCCAAGCTCATTTCTTGCTGCTCGCGATTCCAATGCAGGCGACGTGACCCGCCTTCTGGAGCGCAATAAGTAAAATTTAAAATGGAGCTTAGAAAGGGTAATAATGGCTTCCAGTTTCACGAACCATCCATTTTGGAACCCGTCAAAGAGGTGTGGCCTCGAGGCGATTTTTTTTTTTTTTTTTCGCGCCTGCACAGTATAACACCTGACCCCTTCCTATATTTGCGCCGACTTCTTTCTTGCTTATTTTTGTCTTCGCCCTGTTTGCGAAGAATATTTTCTTATGAGATATATACATATCGAGTCAGAGGTCCATTAAAAAGCAATCGGTCGGGTGCTTGGTTCATATGATGGCTGAGAGCCGGGTAATATTGCGCTCAGAAAATGGTGGCCAATTTCCGTTTCGTTATGATTTCCTGCATTTTTTTATATATATAGCAGGTGACGAAATTCGATCGCATCGCATCGTATTAAAAAAGGCAGTAATGTGAGACGATATAGTACGGCATAGCGTGTTAGTATAGTTAAGAAGCCAAGTGCGTAGGTGCAGGGAGCTCCATCCCTATATAACCTAAATATCTCGCTCTCTTTTCCGTTTCATTTCATTCTAAATGGTGATTTTTATATATATATATATATAAATGAACGCGACCGGAACTGCAAGAGGAAGTTCAATCCCACGTAGCGCTGAACTTTGGGACGTTGCCAACGAGAGCGTTCTTTTCCTTTTGCACAGCGACAAAGCTGTGTTTACCACGTCCTAACAAAGCAAAGGCAGTGAGCTAACCATATAGGCCGTGACGCTTGACTGGCAGCGGACGTCAAGCGGCCAAAGCTGCTTAGCAAACATTCTCGTGAAGCATCAAGAAGTTTCCACAAAGGCGAAAGATTAGTAACGTTTTCTTTCTCGCCAAGTTTTGCCAGGCGACACTATTGTCATTGTCATCAAAGCCCTGCGTGTGTGCATTACGGCTTTCCTCGGACAGCGTGACGTCGTAGAAGTCTGGAGAACAACAGAAAGAGCTTGGAGGTAGAACTCAGTACACTGAGAAGCGAAATGTTGCTCATGAGCTTGTACAATGACTGCAGCTCTCCCATATCAGAAAATACATTTCCAGTAACCGATGGAGAATGAAAGAACTCTTTAAAAGTGCGCGAACCTCATGCCCGCAGAGCGTTCGTCTACGGGCAAGACAACACATCGATCCGTTTATACAGCATGTTCCACAACACAATTCTTCCTCCTCCCCTCCGAGAATTCGGTCTGTGAAGTAAACTCGTTGGGAACGCTGCAAAACGAAGCTCATCAATTTAGGCAGCTGAGGCATCGAAACAAGAAGGTTTCCTCGTGGCCATTGAGACGCGCTGCGTTGTCATGACAACAGAGCCAATGCTGGATCATCAATCGGCCCCGACGCCGTCAAATGCAGCAGACGACGTGCCGGCACGTATCACATCTAGCCATCTGCAGCAAGATGGTGCCTTTTGCTTCCTTCGGCTCTCTGATGAACCTGTTCGTTATTTGACTCCATTTCCTGCGATTTGTGGGTTTGGGTTTATTTCTTGCAGCGGAGATTGGAATACCGGATTCTAGAGCAGCAGAGATGGAAGGACAGTGATGTGAAAGTTATGTGGTTTAGTCAGGTGGTTCGGGTGTTAATGCAACGCGATGCCCATTTTGAGTCTTTAACTACAGCTGGGCCAGTACTGCTCCCTATGCACTGTCTACTTTATACCGGATATTCTTCCCTCTAATTCGTCTAAAACATAACACTAAGAAAAAGGTTAAAAACTAAATAGTTATTGCATCCGTCGCACATGCATTCCGCGGTAGGTTAAGGCTGTTGGAGAATATCTACAGGAAGAACGACGCAGCAGCCACATCATACCGCACACTTGATGCCTACAACGACTTGCCGTCCTACACTGATCAAATCCACAATCTATCCCATCCACCATTCAATGTCAACAAGGATCCCCTTGTAAACACTTTATCATTATTACGGCAATTAATTCTTACTATTTCACTAAGCCCACCACCTATTTCAGTCATGGGGTTCACATCATTATTTTTCGACGTGCCAGGTTAAAACCCGGGAGGTCGAGATGTCCATGAGCATCTCGAACACAATCTCGAGAAGCCCAGGTTTGAAAACCCACGTTGTCTCTGCAAAATACGCCGAGATCACGCGGTCCCAACACTTATTAAGCGCTGTGAACTCCGAACTGCGGTTCATGAAGCGACGAAGACAATTTCACGTTTGTTAATTAGAACTGCACAATAGGAACCAGCTGACGCTTAGTCAATTCCAAATATATGAGCGAGTTTAAGCAGCTGTAAAGCACCAAGACGGGTCTTAATAAGGCTCTTGTTCGAGAAAAGCTGCTGCGCTAAGAAAGCTGCAACAGCTGCTCCTGATCGCGCGCATAGCTAAGTTTGCAATATAAAAACTGACGAAACAACCTTTCGCTACAAAACAGAAAAGAGAAGAAAAGACATAGACTTTGCGCACAAACGAAACGTTCCCCCTTGAATCAGGCCAGTCACATTTCAGTGTAATCACGTTTAACCACTTCCCATTCTTCATCATGCTCCGTAGCCCTTCCCTCCGTAAACCTATTCGAAACTAGCACAAAACAACACAACTGCTGCCCACAAGAGACAGAAAGAGGGAGGAAATAATCAAACCCAAACTCAAACAAAAGGGTCAAAAATCGACCAGAGCCCCCCAAAACACATGCTACGCAATGACCGTCGTGTAGATAGAACATAGTCCTCCTGTGTACGTGACCACGCGCTTGATAGTATTGGCTTCCTGCGTTAGCTACGCTGTGCCGCACACACGCGAAGTGGATTCAACCGCAGCGCGCCGTTACCCAACGCCCCCTGGTACTCTTCACCGGTACTACGGCTGTTTTTTGGCCTTCTTTATTTACTGTGGCTTCTTTCTGTCGGCCCAGTGGACAGCTAATTTAGACGTGAATGTCTAATGAGCTTTGACGGTGCCTGGGCGTGGCATCAGCTCGACCGCTGCAAAGTTTTCAGCGGAAAGCTTTTTACTTCCTCGACACTTTCGTACGGCTCGTTTCCGTTTCGGTATCGCCTTCAGTAAACATCGATTTGTTTTTTATCGTTTACCTTCTCTTCATGCCGTACGTGTTTTACGTTAATTGGTGTACTAATTGGACCGATTGAAGTAATTATCGGCCCTATTGAGCGTGGGCAACTGATTGTTGAAGTTTGTTGAACTCAAACACGTTTAGCACTCCTGTTTGCGATGAATGCGATGAATGGTAAAACAATTCGTTACGGCTACGTCCGGTACTTGCATAGATGAAGGCTTCCAGGTATAGCTTGGCTGGTTCAAATAACCTATTCATGCTCTGAAGCTAAATTAGCACACTGCACCATCACTTACGCTCTAAAAAGATAACTTCACTGCAAAGCATAATGAGCCAATCAGCACTGAGAACGACATCATTGGTGCACCTGATACGTCAAAAATAGTGGGCCTAGCCTTTCATGACGCTTTAGCTACAGTTATGGAATATCACGAAGTTTTGTATTCGGTGTCGAATAAACTAATTGGTTAATAGTCGGCTGAAGGAACGCGACAAATAAAAAAAATCGTACTTCTGGTCATGCCTTCCCACTCCACATAGACATTGTTAAGAGCTCTACGTGTGTGCACCTTGTGGAACAGCTAGTTCTAGCAAATGCATCGCTCACCACAAGCTTACCAAAAAGATTTTTCCCTTTTCATTTTTTCTTTTTCTTTTCTTTCTTTTTTTTTTTTTTTTTTTACGGCAGGCATTCGTGTGGCGTGTAACCATGCTTAAACACGTAAACATCCGTCAGTAGACGCGTAGTAATATTGAACGGGTAAAACTGTGTCAGTGATAGCATTTCAAAAGCATCGTTTCATGTGTTTCCGTCGGAAATGTTTGACGTTGCAGATAAGTATGGGGGTTTCGGATACCGTTACTGTCAGAAACTGCCGGAATATGTCGATAAATATCGATTTTGTCCTTCCTTGTGACAGTTTGTGCTTATTTCCCCAAGGGCTCTGACAGTGATAGAGCGGCGTGTATATTTTCAGCGATCCATAGTGGTATCAAAGTTCCCACGTTGTGTAAGTTCAGTTAACAACAAGAGAAAAAGCAAGAAAAATATGCCCGTTGCGTATAGTTGTTAGGCAGGCTCTGCCACAGAAAGTATCTACTTGCGGCAGAGTACGCTTTACAGGAGCACTACGTTGAAGGTTGATGTCCGTCCGGTCGATAAGCATACATCTGCGGGATTATTTAAGAGTTGTATTTACATCTGACGTCCTGTCATACACTACACTTTTCATTCCATTGTAGGTGATGACAAACACAAAAATTTTCTTAATCTCTGGTGTGCTCGAACATGACTTTTTCGTACGATTCTTGCTCTTTTAACGCGAAGTTGGAACTTTTGTGAAAGTTTTACGAAGCTGTGAATATCATCACAATGCACCGTTGAGAAGCAGCTCTAGCCAAGACGGTGCGACCCCTTTAGAATTCATTGGAGTTGAAAAGGACACAAGAGGGAGGTACCCACGCTGTAGCTAAAATATCGCGACCCTTACAACTACACAGTTTTTGCTCTTTCTCGGTTTCCATTTTCACTGGAGAGGACACCAAAGTAAAGTGTCGCTCGCAGGACACACACACATAAGAGAAAAAAAAACGTACTTCCCGCTACATCTTCAGACGACAGCAAGGGTAATGCCCGCCAGTAGTAAAGAAAGACAATATTATCCACCGCCGGGCATGCCCGCTACTTCCCAAGAGACATTCTATTTACTGTGAGTGCACATCTACCTTGCCCACCTATTAGCTTCACAGAAAACCAAAGCGAGCGAGCGAGTCCTAAAAAAGAGAAAAAGAGAAAGGGAAGCCGGCCAACGGAAACAGCGCAAGCACCAGAAGGAGGCACCAGTGCCCATTAAACATGCAAGGATCTGAAGTAGCGGTCCCTGTTCTCGTTCCTCAGGTACAGCCATGTGTTCGTCCCCGCAGAATAATCTTGCCCTTGTAATCAACGCCTTCGGAAGAAAGATAGGCCTAACTCCCTGTTCCAGCAGCATCTCTTATTGCTTGCAAGATGGGTCCCAGAAAGTCAATAAAACCATCTCCTTCCTTAACAACTTTCGCCTTCCTTCTTTCCTTTTTCTCCGTTTATTTCAGAGGTGATCAATCTTATGGTGCTCTCGCTAGATGATTTAGCTCATAATGGATACTGTACAATAAAGAGGAAGCAAATGAGTTACTATATTTTGCTGCCGTGTACCTCGCCGACCACTGTTTCCTTTTGTCATGAATTAGTCGTTTACACTTCAGCTGTTCAGAATTTATCGGCCATTCTCATTCAGTACGATTATTCGAAACAAAATACGTCTCACCTGTTCATTATAATCATGTCACGCGAGTAATAGTTAAAATGTAACTAACTAAATGTAACTTCTTAAGTGTATGAGTATGCGGGGCGTACCGGTTCCATGATTAAGCCAAAAAAGAAAAATACTGATTAAGATAGAGACGACAGAGAAAGAGACTCGGAGCAAACAGTGCTATCTTTGCATGCACTGTTCTTTGATTCATTCTGGGATGCATTATGGTGGATCAAGCATAAAGAGGAGTTTTCCCGTGAGTCCCTAATGTCCATCACAAAATAACTAGCATGAAGACGCGTACCTGCCTAGAATTCCCCTAGAAAACCTGACCTCTCAATCCATAACATCTTCCGAAATTCATATTTTGCTGTTTTCCTAAGCAGCAGAGCTACCTCTTCAAGTACAAAGCAACAGACAAAGGCGAGTAAGCAGCTGGCTACTGTGCAGGAGCAGCAGGGGACGATTGATATGAAGCCGCTTTCTTGATGCCCACAATTCTATTTTCAGCACTATGCAAGCGGTGAATGTGCAACCGCACCACCGCTCGCTGAGCATGGATGTCTTCAACATTCAATGCTTATATCAAAGGAAACCTTTGATTTTATTTTCTTTCTGATATAGGATTAGTATGCGAACGCGTAACGTACTTTTTTTTTCCTTCAGAGACCCGAACACCTGCTCACCTTCGCATCTAATATGGGAATATACCTTCACAGGCTTCACCGACCTCACCTGCGCCTCAAAGGCAAGCAAAGGAGAACGCTAGTACGCACGCAAACAAGCCTAAGCCACTTTACACAAATCAACTTCAAAGCGAGACGAATGGCGTGTCAATGCACCGGCACCAATTCATTCGAACCTCTCTGTTCAAGGAGGGCTACATAAATGCTCAGAAACCGCAAAGTGAAGAAGAGAAACCCCTCAACAATCAACTTCGCGTCAAGTAATATGAAGCAGCTTGAAAGTCATTTACAGCTTTTTGTTTTTCGCTATACATTGAGAAAATAAATGTGCCGTAGGTTCGTGAGAGAAGGGCGGTAAAGACCAGTACAACTAAAAAAGAAATATTTCTGTTGTGTTTACCTCCATCTGGTTGGGGAAACAGGCTTGAAGAAATTTTTCCAAAACAAGAAATAAATTGGCAATAATGCATGGAACGTGTTAGTCAGGTATCGCTTGTCGGAATTGAAAGGAGAGGAAGATACAATACAAGAAATACAAAATAAGGTATGTTTTGTACAGAGAAGTTTGTCCTGTCACAAATCGTTCTACTTCTTCGTCACAAGCGCGTGGGACGACGAATTTTCGCGCTAAACAACTTTCACGCGTTGCACTGCACTCGAAGAGTCGCACTTTAGCCAACCGACCAACGTTGTGAAGGCCTCCACTTCCACACCACCTTCACCAGATGGGAACGTCAGCCTTAGATGTCGTCCTGGCCGTAATGCAGCCCTCATTTCACGCTCACGAGACCAGCAGCGCGTGGGCCGCTTCTGACAGCACTCGCATAAATTCCAATTAACGTAATAAAAACTTGCAGGTCCTTCTTGTGTCTGGCACATTCGTGTCGTTCTTCACCAATTAATTTCCACACTTATGATGCAAAAACAGCGTGTTTGCCCCACCTGTCATATCTCAGCGTTACGCTTGCACGCCACGAGCAGCGCGACATACATAAGCAGGTCCTTCCCGAGAACGAGCAAGGGGGCCTGAGACGAAGTTCCTTCGTTAATAGTGTGTGCGCTAATGTCGCAGCTCGCCGCTAGGGACAGTCCCGGTTCCTCCTAAATCTGGTCTTCTCTTTCTGCCACAATAGAGATGAGATGCTATGTTCGTTGCTGCGAGTTCGTTTTATCTTCCTGTCTTATCTTTTTAGTTGTTTCGTTTTCGTTTGTCACGCCGGAAGAAAGGGTCCGCCGTGCCCCCAGAGGTGCTGAGCGCACGTACTTGTCCCATGAATAGACGAAAGGATATAAGAGTAGCAGGGCGAGCAGAAAGAACTTTTTGCTTCTTTTCATACTGCACAGAGTAGAAAGAGAAAGAAGGAAAAGACGAACGTATTATATGCAGCAAAAGATGTACGAGTGCCATGTGTGTCATGAGTGACCTCTATGTCTGTCAGTTTCAAGACGTGTAATATGAAGCTATGAAATCAGATGTGGTAACATGGTGGAAGAAGGAAGACATTAAAAAGGTTGGCTAGTAACAAGACCCTAAGTAACATATTCGTGATTGCCGGTACACAGACGCTATAGTTTTTGCTACAGTTTGCATCCTCCTCCAGCAACTTCCGAAGGTTCTCAATCACCTTCCGTCCTTTGTCCGTACTTGACATACTCAGCTTCAGAACAGCAATCGCCATAGTGTTTATCAGATCCTGCCGCGTAAATCAACTTCGCTTCATGAATAGACTGCGGCTTCCAAAGGAACGCGTCGTTGCTCCCCTGTGTTTCACTGTTGGTGTACTCACATAAAGGCATTCATTCGCAAACCGGCATTCACATAAACCGCACGGAACAGTGGTTCAGAGAACTTCACTAATGGTCAGGTATAGACTTTGAAGTACAACGATTAGTTTAGTCGAACACGAGGCTGCAATGACAATGAGCAGCCCCTTTATCTCCTACGATGACTTCACCAACCATAGCGAAAACTGGACATTGTTTCGAAGTTATTGGTCTGTTTCAACCCAGTCCTCTGCAGTGTCGACTTCGCGGACCATCATAGCAAATGGCCAGAGGTATCGGTCCCACGTACTGCAATACCGTCTAGAGCATTTTTNTTTTTTTCTTTTTTTACCACACGTATCCAGTCGTGCAGGTTATCCAGCAACAGTCTCATGGCCTATGGTCTTATGGTTAAGAGCAGTGTACGTTACAACAGGTTTCTTTCTACCATCTAGCGTCCAAATTGAGCGCTTCATCCGTGCTCTCAAGGGCATCGTCTGTGGGAACAAACCTCTACAGAGAAGACTAGTGGAGCACATACCTTACTGCCTGCAGCACTATGTCACGTTACTAGGTTGCAACCTTTCCTACTCCTGCGCGGGCGAAATATTCTTCCTGGACTAGAACACACGGGTTTACCTTGCACTCCTCATGTTATCAACGCGTTCGTAGTAGGATGGAGACCTGCTCTTCGATAATGAAAAGGAAAAGCGAACTGTAATTAGAAGTCTCTTTGGGAGAACTTGTCTCTTAGGGGACTACGTTCAACTTCGCCTGTTCTGCGAAGGAAGGACAGACAGTCCCAAGTAATCTTCACCCCTTGCCCAATTCTTGCCCCTCGTTGAGCATTTCGGGAATGAGAACACGCTGTTCGCAGCAGCTAGTCCCCCGGGTCTTTCTTCGCCGAGCATGGCAAAGACTAAAGCGCGCGCAGATACACGCACTGTGTTGAAAATAATGCACATGTTATCCTGATCTTCTGCCTTCTGAATGTAGATTGAACAAGACTGAATGGATTTTGAACGATAGTTAGCGGCATGGAAGTGGGGAAAGATATAAATGGTGGTCATATCGGAATGCAGCTTTCATGACGTAGAACACTACCTATCCTATATGGAGTAGAATCTCGACAAACGGAAGTCGCTTAAATGGGACAGTTGCTTGCGAGTTGTTTGGTTTGCTATTTAATCAGGCAAACAACAATCTCGATAAACAGAACTTAGAACTTCAGTACCTCCGGTTAAATAGAACGAAAAACGGTTACTAACGGGATAAACTTTTTGGCGCTCTTCGCCATTTCCCAAGTGCCATCACTAAGTGCATCACAATTCGCCGATTTCCGTTCCCCTTTGGCATTAACAAGCCTAGATTGTCTCGCGGACATGAGAAGTTTGATCCATGACCTCGGAGAGAAACGGGATTGTTTTTCGCGTGGTGTCGAGCGAAAGTGCAACTGAGTACAGAGCAGAGGTAGATTGTGTTCCTCGTAGACAACTGCGCCCTGGACCCGGTATTATGCAAGGTCACCAAGCCAAAAATCGGAGTTCGTGCCAGCCAATATCACTGCATTTCTTCGCCCACGGATCAGGGAGGAGGCCGATTCAACAGTGCAAATGTCTCTCTGTCAGCCATGAATAGCATTATTACAAAAATGCAGTTGGAAGGGCTGGAGCAGGCAAAGATTTCTTCTTTTTTCAGTACATAGTAAATTCAGTGTTGTAAATAAATTTGTATCATAAGACAGCTATTTTTGTAATTGCTTGGCCCTATTTGAGGGCTGTTTTTGGCACATATAGATAGCTGCTGTTTGTCACCTTATGTAAAAACCACCCAACTGCGCCTTTAACATCCCTACGGTACTATAAACTACAGTCCCTCAATAAACGGAACTCCTGAAAAACGAAACAAATTTTTAGGGTCCCTTCAAGTTCAGTTTAACGAGGTTATACTGCATAGTTTTCTTTTTCTTCATTGTCTTTCCTTTTTTATTTCTAAAGAAGCGATTCCGTAACACCTCCTCCATTTTGCCTCCTGTCTTTGGAAGTGCCTACATGAGAAGTAGCTTAAGAAATAGAAGCTTGATACGAGTGCGAATAAATGGAAGCCAGAAGCTATCGTTTGACATGAGATCTGACACATCGCTGACATCACACATAGCTGACATTAAAGGAACCGGAAGATGCGCAATGAAATATGACGATATCTGAACGAAAATGGGCTATCGTACACGAAAGGTATAACATCACATGCCACAAAGTCACGCTTCATATCTCCCCGAATATGACCCAAAGCAAAATATTACTCCTGCCGCAATATCACTTTCCTATGACCGGCCCACCTCCCACGCGCAATTATAAAAAAAAATATTTCCTTCGAATCAAAAACGGTGCCTGCTCATACCCCAGGTCGTAGTCGCGCACAGACGCCCATACACACACAAAAGACTTAAGAAGAAAGACGAGTGAATGGAAGAACAGTGCGCTGCACCGTTCTTGCGACCTCGACCGTAAGGACCACTCCACGCAAACATAGCATCAAAACCTTCCAAAGGCTTCGTATAAAGTAGTGGAAATGCTTGAGAGTAATTTACTGTTCACGAGCCATTTGGAGCAAAGGTAGGACGGGACCCGCATATCGAAAGAGGGCAGCCAGGCCAAGTATTGCCGTCTACAGAAACTCCCTCGTTCCTCCACTCCCCTCTCCCATTTTACGGTGTCCTCATTTGCATAACTGGGCTGTCGGTCCGAATCCAAAGTGCCACATTGGACGACGGAACAGAGAAAGGTCTCCATTTCTAGTATTTGCCCCGTCGCACGTTTCAGCCTCACCGCCGTCTGTTGAAGCGCATGTCTTCCTATTCCCGGCATTATCCCACACTCGAGTTCACGCAAAACGTTGCAAACGGCGTCAACGTGCGTTGGGTGTCAAACGCTGTGAGCGCGGTGTGAAGAGGCAATTGTTCATGTTGAGGTTATGGACGTGTAAAGAGTGTAAAGAGGACGAGTAAAGGCACGTTAAGGAAGAGCTCGTGTCAGTGTTGTGAAATGTGGAATGCACCAAACACGCTCATCCTTGGTCTTTCAAGCACTTCTTTTCGTCGCTAAAGCGTCTGATGGGAACAGCCCCTACACCATAGTTAATGATCGTTGGCCGGTTGTTACTCAGAATAACAGGGAGATATTATATTATCTCCTGGCCACTCTGCTACTTTGGGTTACTTGCTCCACAAGACATGCGCAAGAACATTATGACGTTATAATACAAAAAAGTTAATTGTTCTCAATTAGGTCGCGTTTCGTGCAAACCCACATGGATAAACGCATAAACGTGTCCACCAATCACAGAGTGCCTCTAGAACAACCTAAGCAAAGAGCGAATTAAGCGCGGTTATCTAATAATGGCACGGAATGAGGCATTCGTCGAGAAAAACGACCGGTAACCCTTTCCCTTGCAGCATAAAAGTGACCCCATAGGAAACGGAAATTGCGACGATTGAGGCATCCGGTTCTTTCGCGCTCAACATCGCGCAGACAACACACAGAGAATGAAGGAAGAAGCTGCCTTTCCTACCGACATTATAGGCACAAAAAATTAAACAAAAAGTTTTGCGATCAGGTCCGGAACCTACTTGTGTATCCTTCTTTACTTTCTCTAATTTCTAAGGAATTACAGGTCTAGAACCTACTTGTGTGTTCTTCTGATTTACTTTACCTAATTTTTAAATGATTACTTGTTCTCTTCTGTCGCACGATGAGTAAGAAGTCACGACGGTTATTCTCAGCTATTGAATCGTCCACAAGGTTTGACGAAGAGTCTAAATTAAGTACATGATAATTAAGGACGTAACGGGTAAAGGGTCAGGACATCTTCACGATCTCATCGCCCAAACAATGCGTGGTTTGCAAAAATGCTCCCTATTATTGTTATAAACTATATGGAGATGCTGCCACATCCTGTACCCCACAAACTGCGCATAAACCCACTTCACCTTTCCCAACAACCACCACTGTGCACCACTGCACACGCATAGTGCGAGCTCTCCGACTAACCACTCCCCCCCTTCCAAGCACATTAGACCCGGGTGTCGTTCCTTATCTCTCCTTATCCTAGCATCAGCCAACGAGGCTCATCTGTCGTTGCATGACTCAAAAACCGCGAGGGTGCAACACACACCAATTTCAATAAGAGATGAGACCGGCTGATAAAATAGCAGCGTTTTCTCCGACGCGGCTCCCTCGTTGCGCTGACCGCTGGGCAGGTCCTATGGCTGGGGGATGAGGGCAGCAGTTTTTTCCTTATCGTAGGCGATACGCGACTTGGCACTTTGGCCAATTGCTCGCTGGTCATCTCCCGCCCGTCGTTTGGCTGGCGAGACGAGACGTGCCTCGGAGGTTTCAACGCTGTCGACGGGTTTTCTATCGCAATACAGAATGCCACTGTCGCTCGGTGGGGGCGGAAGAAAGATTGTAGAAAAGAAGGAGGCTTTTGTAGGAGGGCGGGAATGTTTTCGATGGAGAAGTTTGCAGTGACCACATAGAGGAAGAAGTCTAGGGTGGTGGAACTTTGTCAATGGCGGCTTGGGAGAAGGATTTAGTTGGTAACAACGTTTGCAACTTACTGCTGTTGCGGAAGTGACTTGGTAGTCGGCGATAAGATTGTGTCAGTACGAGTTCAGATGGCGATAAACACTTGGTATTGGCACGGCATGTAATGGACAACTTTCGAGGAGTTACTAATTTCAAAGCAATATTAGTATTGTAATTATTGGGGTTTTCTTCTGTAACGTGCCTTCCTCCAAATATTACTGTTGAGTAGGTTTCCTCCATTTTCTTTCACGTTTTTATCCGAACACACTGTTTCTAATATATATATTTTTTTAGCTATTGTCATTGCCCGCATAATCTCGCCTGCAGAAAAAAAAACAGAAAAAAAAATGCTCAGGCTTCACAAAGCGTACGAGATCTCCTGGATGCGTAATATACTCCCATGAACTGTGGAAGCGAATGCACGAAATCTGCTTATACCTACAAAGCCCCGTACGCGGTGTTTGGAGGGTAGGCTCGATTTTTTATGGAAAACAGCGAGATACATGGGATGTCTTTTCGAAAATAACGATGTAGGTTTAAAACGCCAGCCTCTGCTCACCTCGCCTATATCACATGGGATCGTTATTACGAAGTCATAACGAAAAAGAAAAAAAAATCGTACGAGATACCCATCAGACAAACACATTACGGAGCAGCGCTCCACCGCATACCTTTGGTGGCTGATAGTAATACTCATGCCTGTCGCCTGCTTTTTCATCTACATATTCATCGAGGGTTTAGCGCACCACAGTGGCATCGCGCCCAGAGAACCAGTATCCAATTAGGCTTGCACTGAAGATGTAAGAAATCAATATAAGAAATGTCAGCTGCGCGGATTATGACCCCACCTGTATGTCGATGTATTGTTGTTAGGGAACAGGATTGCATGAGTATATCAGAGTACTCCTGCTTTAATTATGCCACAGAATACAAATGGGCTGCTACATTCATAGTGTCGCTCTGGAGAAAAATGAAGCAAGGTGCGTGCTCCGTAAACTGTGATTTTCGCTACGCAAGTGATCAGTAAGAGACTGCAGCACCACTAGTATTTTCCTGAGGGTCATCATATATTCTGTGAGGAATTATAGTTACTGTGTAAAGGGCCATTAATAGCAACCAACACGAAACATCCCTAAGGACTTTACTTACTGTGGACAACCTTTCTTTTTTTTTTTTCTGCGACAGTTGCGACGTTGCCCGCCACTGGCGAGGGCAGCCACGGCTGCAGCCAACGCTACAACTACTACCACCGACACGGCAGTTTAAAACCTAGGAGATAACGTGTTCCGTTTCCCACAGACACAAGAACGGACGATTCAAAACAGGCCTTAGACTTACGCCATAACTAACAGTAACAGATGCCAATTGCGTAACACCCTGGCACGTAGTCCAGTCGTCGAAAAGAAAGGTCAACACGAACCCTGTCATCGGATTTCTCTAGTTTGAACTTCAACGTGGTTGTGCTATATGAACGCGTCACGTGACTTGTGTATCTTGCCACTGGTATAGTAATTAGGAGAGAACCCTAGAGACAACATAAAACAGAACAGCGGTCACTATACCACTCGTGCCGTCCTCGGCAGTGCGGCGGTAACGTGCCAGGCTTGTCTGCTCAAGTTCGCGGGTTCGATCTCAGTCGAAGTAGCAATGTGGGAGAGGTAAACATTGGCACCGTGTGTCGGAGGTTTCCGGCACACGTCAAAAGATCCTCAGGAGGTCTATATTATCCGCAGTCCTACACTGTGGCGTCGCTCATGACCACAGTTGTCTCCCGACGTAAACCAATCCATTATATTATTATACCGCTGGTGGGCGTCGCTACATCGCATCACTGAGGCACAACTTACTTTGCATAAGGCACAATATGTACACAGATGAGGCATAGTACAATAAAGTTGCCTCCTTTAGCTTATATTACTTGTGTTACCATATTTCAGAATATTTGATGACATCCGATATACTAGAACTCGACTCGAACTCAGGTCAACAAAAGATTTACTACTCGAGCTCGGCTCGGGCTCAAAAATTTAACTGCTGGCACAGGGATAAAAAAATAATAATAATAATAACTAATGCGAAAAAATAAAAAAACTGTCGTCTCTAACATGTCCTAGTCTTGTTCAAAAGAGAATGATTGTATCAAAACATTTCACCCCACCCTCTTTCGAATTCAACTAATTCATTTTCGCAAGCGTCGCGCGCACCAGTCCTCATTACCCATTGCGCGTCGAAGAAATTTTCCTAATATCTCAGATAATATTATTCCTTCATTTCCAACGTCCTCGATAATAAGTCACTCCCCTCTTCCACCCGTATAATGGGTGGTGGCAAATGAAGATTCATGTTCGCCTCAGGGACCGTCTTAATAGAGATCACAAAAAAAAAGAAAAGTAAATACGTTCGTCGCGAGCCACAGGTGCACGATGCAACACAAATTATTCGCTCGCGAGGAAGAAACGGGGGAAGAAGCAGGAAAGAAGGTAAAGATGTGAAAAAAGAAGAGGTTCCTTCGTCGCGCCTTTTATCGTCGAGCGATACCAGCTTCACTTGTCTGTCGTTACGTGCGCTTTACGGCCGATGTTCTAAAACATGAAAGATGATATGGGTGACAAAGCTTACCGTGCTTGATGCCCCCTTCCGCACTCTCTCGCTGTTTTACTTTGTCCTATAAGAGAAAACAAAATGAAATGACAAGATAAACAAAGAGCGATAACAGCATGCTTTTATTAAGATTGGTGGATGCAACATCCCGTCATAACGAGACAAAAATAAGGCTACTTAGTAAAGGGATAGCAGATGAAGGTCGCTTATGGCGCGTTATTTTGGGTGTGGTTCGTGTGTGTGAGTTAATCCATTTAAGGGAGCCTGTTCAACACTACCTAGGAACAAAGCCTGTGCATAAATCAGCACATACGACAGGAAAGTACAAGGTTTCATGCGAAATTATGACTTGAGGCACTTCGCCAAGCGCAGACATGCAACAGCGTTGACTTGTCGCCGCGAGTTGCCAAAACGTGCAAAAGGAGAAACTTATTTTTCCCCAGGGTACGGTTGTATTGTCGAAGTGTCTTAACGTGACTAGGGTGTACGTTTGACATATTAAGGCAAGTACGTTCTCCTTTATTAAAAAACTCATAATCGTTCGCGAGACGATTAGTGTTGAACTTTGATTCACTCTCATCAGAGTTGCGGGAACAACACAAGTGAGTGCTTTCCTTTACAATGCCAACTCTTATTTACAATATGGAGGAAATAATGAGGCCCTATCTGCAAACCAGTGGCGGGTCTACGTATCCTTTCCTCCTTTTTCAAGCGCACCGGTGTCCCTTTTAGGGACAAGTCTTCAACGAAACAAAGCTGCTCCACCTTTTTTTTTTTTCTGTTTTGCTTTCAAATTCGAAACAACTGTTGTACAGACCCAATGATCGATTGGTATAATATTTATACTTCTTTAAATGAAATACATTAATTAGATACGACCCTAGGGCTCTGTGTCGTTTCCTTTTATGTTCCCTGCATCACCTGTACCATCATGCTTTCTGCATTTTGAAATATTCGCGTTACTAGCGGCGACCATTCCTGGCA
>JARGYV010083642.1:0-11996 GCA_029532675.1 Ornithodoros moubata
AGTTATATGGACTACAGAGAGTCAATCCGAGACCGGCTACGCACGCTTGTCGCTCCAGGCCTCGTTGCCAAAGTCTACGCCCCCTGGCGGCCGCCTAGTGTTTACAGTCGGGTTCCGTGAACGCGTACAATGTGAGGCGACTGTCGCGAACATTCGCCACAGTTTGGTAACAGTGATGGCACACGAGCAAACTTTGCAAGCTACACTCTAAAAACAGAACTTCACCGCATAACACGGCGACGACCAATCGCCGTGACAAAGATGTGTTTTTTCCTTCTTCTTGCTTGTGCGAAGCCCATGTGTGAGACGCTCTGACCCATATTCAGCCACAGACGAAATGGCCGAAGAAGGGCCTCCGATCACGAGCCGCGTTTTCCTCACGTCGATCGTGACTCCATTTCCCATGAGACATACATGCACCATCTATTCCGTAAGGTCAGAAGGCACGCCATGCAAACGACACCGTTCCACATATTTCTGCACATTTCTTGAAGTCTACAAACAGGAGGACCGCCACCACGCGAGGTCTACACCCAGCTGCCTGTGAGAATGAATCACTGGATCGGGTTGTACCATCCAACAAAATAAAAAATAAATAAAAAAAAAGTACTGTCCTGTACTTCTGAGGAGCATATCTCATGCAAGCACCATATACTGGGAGGAGTTGTTTCCTTTTTTCTCTCTCGCTAAACGATTTACATAACAGCGCTTTGAACGGTTCCCCGGAAACACACAGCAAAGGTCGTAATTGGCGGACTGTCATGCCCATTACAACCTCTCTGCTGAGCCTGTTCTTTTCCCCATCAAGTTTGACGAAACCCCGAAATTCTCGTCCCGCTGGGCAAGTTCTCGGGAGCCCGCGTACTACATAGCTCTCCAAATGTGAAAATAGCGTGCACCACTTTATAGGACACGCTCGCGATTTCTGTCCTCCTCAGGGTTCCGGTCATAGCATGGACGACGTGATCGAGCTCACCGACTCGCAGCGTGCGAACGAACACACACTTGCCGTCCGGTAAAAAAAATAAAAAAGCCAATCTAATTTGTGTTCCCGTTCTGCTGAGCTGCGATCACCTCGGAAGTCGAGTTTGAACTTTGGTTCTTCCTTTGGTGTCCCTTGGTTGGACGCAACCTGGAGCCGGTCTTTCCTCGTTGCTCATGTCTTATTTATGTTGTTCAACATTTCATCCGGAAGGCGGTATTTCCCTCTTGACAGCTGAAGCCAAGTGGGGCATTGTGCCGTGAGAGTGGCGTCGCATATCAGACAAACAAAATATCAACGCGGTGCCACTTTTGATATGAACGATATCTATAGCGTGTGTGTGCTGTACATCTCAATCGCAAGAAACGCGCCACCGTCGGAGATTCATATCCTTCACCGTCAACCATGCACTGACTGCACCAATGAGCTGGAACGTCCTCCTGATGACTTCCTCTATTTTTCTATCCG
The DNA here is from genome assembly GCA_029532675.1 of Ornithodoros moubata. Classification (NCBI taxonomy): domain Eukaryota; kingdom Metazoa; phylum Arthropoda; class Arachnida; order Ixodida; family Argasidae; genus Ornithodoros; species Ornithodoros moubata. The sequence continues at coordinate 1,451 of JARGYV010083642.1, forward strand.
TCGTGCGTCAACAATTGAGCAAGTGGCAATCGCTGCTCGGACTAAACGAGAACGCATTCAGCATACGTCACTCATGCATCGGATGCTTCGTCTGAAATGCTCATTCCCTGAGTACTTTCCTGTTCAACACATGTTGTCATTATGTGAACCTATATCCCCAAAGTGGAAGAATCGGCACCCGTTCCAGACTGCATTATCCCGAGTTGATGTGGCATCGAGCCTCTTCTGAGAGTTTTTACGCAGCTTGACTGAGAGGTAATGGGATACTTTATAATGCCCATTACGGACTCGTCACGTCCTCATCGTCGCCGTATACTCTCTAAAAACAGAACTTCACCGCATAACACGGCGATGACCAATCGCCATTCCGAATGACACTTATGCAGCGCATAAGTGTCACAAAAAAGGCGTACGCCCCACCGTTTCCGGCAAATAGGGTCAGGAAAAGATATTCGGAATGGCGATTGGTCATCGCCGTGTTATGCGGTGAAGTTCTGTTTTTAGAGTGCACTGCTCAGTTCGTTCTCTTATTTGTAGCAGACGAGCAGTCATCGTGAGGAACGACTTCACCATGACGACGTCGCCGAACGACTCACGTACAAAGTATGTATACGTCTACTACAAAACTCCTGTCATGTTCAACTGGCTGTGCTTTTTCTGCGCGCAGTGACGATTGGAAGCAAGCCAACGGACGACAACACGTGGCAGGGTTTATCAAGTGTCCATCGCAACTGATGAGCTACCTTGGTCGATCCCAATGAAAGTAGCAACCGAAGTAGAGAGCCAAGTCGAGGCTCGTACGGGCCAGCTAAAATCATCTCGAGCGCTGTTCACAAAAGGAGCTCGCGTCTTTTTCCAGGGCTGCCGCTGGCGCACAAGGGCTGTTACCGGTACGCAATCTCTATTTAATACGCCTCTGCCAGTAGTTAAATTTTCCAGCACAAGCCGAGGTTGAGTAGTAGTTTTTTTTTAGCAGAGTCCATCACAAATTGCAGCGACACAGGAAAAAGGGGGAAAGGGTAAATAGAGTCAGGCTAAACGAACGAATGCGGGTAGAGCGCTCGCTTAGCATGCGAGAGGTACGGGGATCGATGCCCCGCACCTCCAACCTTTTACCCAATTATTCGTTTACCTTTTACCGCTGGAAGGTGACAGGCTTTGATATTTCTTTCAGAAGTGTAGCAAATTCTGCATCAGCCACAGAGGTTGGGAAGCCCGAGAAGGATGACGCCCTTTGGGTCAGATACGTTTTCGCTGACAGGAAAAGAAATGAATAAAAGATGGCTTATGCGCTCCAAAGCTCGGCCACCTCTGCAGGAGTGACACCACAGCCTATCTACGAAGAAGTGCCTCTGAAACACTATACACTCTAAAAACAGAACTTCACCGCATAACACGGCGATGACCAATCGCCGTGTTATGCGGTGAAGTTCTGTTTTTAGAGTGTAGCAGGTGAAATAAGAAAGAACCTGACCGGCCCGCGACAACAAAGAACCACCAGAAAACGGACACCCATCGCCCTCGTCGCTGGCACCAATTAGCCGCCAAAAGGCCGAGTCGTCTACACAACGCTAGCACAGAGGACCAATTAAGACGAAGACCGAGCGCCTTCTTTTCTTTTTCCCCCGTCATGGCGCCAAAGAATTCGATCAGCCTCGTCTGCAGTCGCGGAGAGGAAGAATCGCGGCGGACACAGAGAAAGGACTCGCCGCTTCGCACATAAGACCGTATTACTTCAACAAACTTCTAAACAACCAATTATCCCTCGATGAACCATCTTTTAAATCCCCTAAAGCTCAAAGGCCATCCAGTCAGTCCAGTTCCTCCGTGGTGAGAGTTCATGGCGCAGTTTCCAACCCTCTTCCAATAAATTTCATGACATATCTGGAAAGCGAAATTTTATTCGGCAGCTTCCGCCCACGAATGACGGTGGTCATCGCTGACTCTGTCTCGTACCAACTGACTTTTGCAGAGTGGATTAAAACATAAAATAATTAACTAGAATAGGAAAAAAGATAATTAAATTAGGAGTAACGAGGCCCAAAAAGATCAAAAGAGAGAAAAAATCGTTAAACAACTCTTTTGCGAGCTTCTTTTTTAGCCCCCAAACGAACATCGCTGTTGGGCTCCTCTGCAATGCCCTAGCGGTGGTATCTGGAAGCAAACAGATCGCCTGATGACGGAAGATGGACGTTGAGGAATTGTGTCCGCGTCATTTGAATCACTGCCCGCATTCAACTCAAAACTAAACGTTTAACGCTTTCGTACTTTACAAATTCAATTTAAAATCTTGGCTCGGAGCCGGGGACGAAATTTCGTGAACAAAGAGGAACGCTTTAGCCTGTAGCGAGATGGCCCCTCCTTGCAATGACACGTTCTCGCCATCAAGAGGGCGAGCGAAAGATGCGAGGAGGTTATTAATGGGACACACCGCATTCCGGGTGTTTTCGTCCGGACAAAGGCTGGGAAAACAGTTGCAAAGCCCTGGCCCACGAAGCCCTCTGGAATACGGGGACGGCACAGAAATAAAGCGCGCATTTGAAGAAGCAGTTCTAAATCTCTGGCAGGAAGCCAGGGTCGAGTGTGTGTAATCTTCATAATGGCCTATTTTGACGCCTTCGCGAAGTGAATTACACGGGGTGTTGGACGTACAGTTAAGAGAGGTTGGGGGAGAAGCCTCCTTTGGAGGGGTTAACGCATCGTATCGCTTGTCAAAACACATTTCACGTGTAGCTATTCTCCTTGAAAAGGCGACTCTGTCGCTGGTCGAAATGAAGCAAGGAGAAGGGTGAATATAAGTGCGGCGTTGTTCATCAATCCCTTGGCACCGGACATGGACCGTGGAAAAGGATACAAGAAAGAAATGAGGCGGTAAAACACCGCGAGAGAGGTACAATGCCCCTATTGGCCCACGCAATGCCACTATCTACACTCTAAAAACAGAACTTCACCGCATAACACGGGGATGACCAATCGCCGTTCCGAGTGATACCTTTCAGAGACGTGAGATACCTTGTGAGACTTATGCGCTGCATAAGTGTCACAAAAAAGGCGTACGCCCACCGTTTCCGGCAAATAGGGTCAGTAAAAGGTATCATTCGGAATAGCGATTGGTCATCGCCGTGTTATGCGGTGAAGTTCTGTTTTTAGAGTGTACACAGTGGCCGGTAGCCCCCGACGCAATCCCTTCACCAAAGTTGTTCCTCGCGAATATGGCAATGCGTTCCTCTTCATGCCACTGGAAGAACGACCAGCATTTCGGTCAGCTCACAGTAAATATAGGATGGTATGATATTATACTTCTTTATATATTATTCCTCCACAATGTAATCGAGGCTGACCCGACACTCAGAGTGTTGGAACGTGAACGGAGAAAGGATTGCCAGCCAACGAATTCTTATGTCCCAACCCGCGGGTACGTCCATCGAAAGAGACCTCATCCCATCTGCGAGAACAATATTGGGCATATTGCTGGTCTTTCTATACGTAGAGCTTCGCTCATGTAATAAGAAACAGGCAGTGCATGGGGGAACGCGCAAAGACGGAGAAAGCGTTCGCCTCCTGGGCCTTATCTTGATGGGGCCCAAATGATGTCGCGTTCCTCCATCGTCATGAGAGAACCTTATCTTTCATTCGTGTCACCATCACTTAGAGGGAATACACGTTGAGCCGTTCGCTCTATAAGTGGGGTTGCGAGAATGGTTTCAACGAGTTGTCGATTGCCAGGTTTACATTTCTTCACCAATGAGGTGAATCTCGGTGATGATTTGTTCTCGCTGTGTTCTCCTTTCACTGCCGACCTTCAGCAGCAGACAAGCGCCAAAAGAATTCACTTCTTATGCTCTGCCTTTGACCTTTTGACTGCTTGGAAATAATTGAAAAACTTTAAAAAATAGTCTTCGCTTTTTGTCCGAGGCCTACCCACATCCCTCAAGTGGAATTCACCGGTGGTTTGTTCCACTTTGTGGAAACGTGCTTTTCCATTATGGTCAAAACACACTTAGAGTGACATATGGACCCAGTATAACATCAACAAGCCTACTCTGAGCTAAAGAAAGTCTCCACTGACGCACTCACCATCGCAGTTGGCATCTTTGTACTGACCACGAGGTGCAGGAAGAAGAAACGGGAGGAGAATGTCCCACGGAGCGTAGTTTCCTTCCATTTTCCTTCTGCTTCATACCATATGAGTGAAAGTGTTCCTTCCTGCCATCAGAGTCGTTACTGGGCCACAGCTGCCTGCAGCGAGGCGCCGAAAATGACATCCCCACTCGAAAGGCAAAGGTGCTGCACAACTCGGCTCCTCCTGGTCTCTATCGATTTTCACATTAAATAGAAGACAAGGACGACAGCGACTTGGTACCTCCTGTGTCTCCAGAAGCCATTGTTCGGCCAATATTGCGCGATATTGCGAACCCTTAAACATCTCTTGGGTAGTTCTGTAGCAGCCGCATCGTCTGAATACAATATGCAGGCAATCTGCATAAAATTTTCCTTGAAGCCAGTCTCGGTTTCTTAAGACTCCTCGGTTGTAATCACAGGCTGGAACCGCGACGTAACTGCGGCTGTGAGCAGAGATCTCATGTTCGGCAAATATTTATAGAATCGACCAGAACACACACACAAAAAAAAACGCTTCGATTGTAACCCCGAAGTTACGTCCTCCGCACATGCACCATGAACACCAATCAACCAACCAATCAGAATATAGAATGATAGTGTTCATTGACCTGATGGGGAGAAAAAATGTGAATGTCCAACTTTTTTTTTTTTTTTTATGAGACGGGAAAGCGATCGCATTCAGAATGCCGACTGGTTGGCATTCAGCGTGTCATGCGATCAGATTCCTTTCTTTCTTTATATATCTTTATTTTTTATCTACATATCTGTGGAGCGTCACTAGGGAACCGGCTGGTTCCATAATGATGAAAGAGAGTGCAGGTAATAAGAGATTTTATGCGTTACAGCGGACGACAATGGCTGGCCGATTGACGCACGCGAACCCTTTGCAGCCGAAGAACGTCTTATCCTGTTAATAAGTTGTGATAAAAAAGAGCGATATATATTTCACATTATACACAATAAACCGGTACAGCAATTCCGCCTCATACAGATGCTATCCCGGTAGATCCATGGTAAAATATACTGCAAAAAAGTGCAGTGTGCCGGACTTGCTTCTTAGATGAAGACATGAGTTCCGTAAAGGAATGTTCGCGCATTCCGTTCTACACAAAGCCCTTCTGCCTAGTGTTCTTGAACACATATTTGACTTCCCCTACGAGTTAAGAAATGCGGGTACTTTTCCACTTTACTAGTCAACCGCACTCAGACGATAGGAAGCGAACCCCTGTTCAACGAATCCTTCCCACATATCAGTGAGAGCCTTTTAAAATCGCCAGACGGAATCGATAATGCGCGCCTTTTCCGCCAGAATCGCTTTGATAATGAATTAACTCAGCCCGTAGAATTAAAAAAGAAAGGAAGAAGATGGTTTCATTACAAGGGCGAATCTTGATTCAAATTAAACGGATTTCCTCCTCGAAAGGCCCAACCTCGGCCTCAGATAATCACTTGGACAGTCGCAGTTAAATATGGCGAAGGCAAAAGGAGTCGTCCTCTTTTATCGCGACACGGTTGGGAGAGAAGTTTCCTCATTGTCAGGTTCAGCCCGACTCGGTACTTTCATGATGTGTTACAACTGAGCACTTTCTCTGCATCAGGATTGTTTCATTTACCAAGAGTATTTCGCGATGCTTCGTTCAACCACTCGTGTATCCCGCAGCTCGTTGGAAAGGTTTATCTTCCCAGGGGTGGGTATTATGCAAAGCTACGGTTGGAAATGAAGGGAATACGAAGGGAATTTTTTCGTGGTTCAGAAGAACAAAAAATACTAGAAATAAGCAGAATAAGAAGAAAGAAAAGAGATAAATCTTATTGTAATCATGCTCCATTTTCAGCCCATGAAGGCACGCTTCGCCTGTGACGCCTTTGTCATGTGAGTAAGAAACTAAGGCGCTGCAGCATTGCACCGCTGAGCACAAAGGCTGTTCAAGATGGGACCAGCTTGGGATGACGGTATGTGAATTTTCGATTCCTCTGTCCGCTAACACGTGCAAGGAATCTGATCAAAAGGCGCCAAGGACTGAATGACTTGTATTCTAAAGTCATACAAGCGTTTACGTTTGCGGAGAAATAATGTCGTGGAAATGTCGTAAATAATGATGTGATGCTGATGTCTAACCACCAGTCACAAACACATACGTATATTGTTTGTTTCAAAGTCAGCGAACGTCGGATAAACTCACATGACCCTTGTAATCTCTTCCCACCTATCTGTACCTTGTCGTATCCCTTTGTCAGGTCATACTTCGTATCGTTCCTTCACTGTCAACCATGCCGAACAATCAATGTAAGATTCAGCTGAATAGAACAAGAACGATATCGGAAGTCCGCCCAGGAAGGCAAAGAAGACTGAAAAAACTCCCTACGTGTAGAAACAGAAAGAACAGCTTGAGGCTGTCAGTTGCAAGAATACTTGAAGGGGAATCGAGGAAGAAGAAGAAACTGCTTTTCATTGATCCAACGGAACTAAGAGCAGAAAGTCGCTCAATACCTGTGGAAATCTATTGTCTTTGCCGGGGCAGACAATTTGCCGTCCTCAACTGGGGCGTCTAGAAGTTCTCAGTTCGTTATCATGTGGGCGACTGTCTTTTAAAAGACTCGGCATGGATGATGATTACACCAAGAAGAAAGGAACGAAGGAAACATGTGAACATGAGTGGCAATCGTTTTAGTTACGCCAGGCACGCCGCTGATTGATCCGCTGGGTTAGTGGGGACTGCTAGTTATGGCCCTGACTTATCGATGCACTGCGTCACTGAAGAGTTCCTTCATCTTTTTTCCGGAGAGAGAGATTTTTGTTTCCTTTGGTTTCTCTCTCTCTACGTCAAGCTTTAGGACAATGCCGCCAACCTCCAAACACCTCATTGTTTTTTGTTCCGTAAGAAGATTCCATACTATGATACACACGCATTACACAGCGAAAACTACAGTCATCTTTTGCCTACACCCCGTTCCTGATTAACAGTAGTGGTATGAACGATGTAGAAGGGCATAAAAAGGAAAGAAAGAAAGACTACAGAAGGGAGGAAAATCCAGAGGCGTTGAATGGAATTCGATGTCGTTGGAAGGGGTTCCTCCCCTGCAGCAAATGATCGAATACACATCAAAAGCTTTCTCTTCCTCTTCTATGCACGTCCCGTCAAAAGAGACAAGAGAGGGATGCACCTGTTCGTTATCCTCATTTATTCTTCCATGTTTACCCCTGACGTTCCGCCGATGTTCCAGCTATAAAAAATCGTGAACAGCGCCCTCGAAACGATCTATGTAGCGAGAAAAACCCGAAACATACCTGTAAAAGCGCTAAAAAGGGGAACAAACACACAGACGACGCACCACAAAGCGCTAAGACGAACAAAATATCACGCTATATTAAGCATGTTGCGCCGGTCGACTTTCTGGCGTTTGTTTGCACGCCTTCAAGGGCACTATAGGGTTTGTTAAACCCTTAAACGGGACACAAATGAAGTGGATATTAGTCATCTATCAGGCTTACTAGATGCCTATTGCAAGAGCAACTAGGAGATATGCCTGGTAGCTTAGCTGCAAAGAAGAAGTCTCTAGTGAATATTACCAAATGAAAACAGTAAGTGAAAGGAACGAGCGCGCATCTACCCTCGATATATAAGCGTGCCCCTCCTTTCTTCCTCGTCATATGGCAAATCGATAAAGTTGTAATCAATCGAAGGCATCTTTTTAGGCATCCTCCGTCCATCATGTAAGAGGATTTGTGAGAAGTGGCACTCTCGTGCCTTCTGTATAGATTCTTTTAGTTCAGTAAAGGTCAAAACGCCACGAGAATGATATGATGAATGCATGGGGCTTCAGCTAATGAAGTGCTCTGGTTATTTTCAAAGCTTTCAACACAGTTAAAAGCGAAACGTAATTTCAAAATTCTCTATGTCCCTCATGCTACAGACACTGTCAACCTTCTTCTCACGAGCCTAGTCGCATTTGCGGCTGCCGTTTGCCGAGAAAAAAGTAAAGAAAGAAAGAAACCGTAAGAGAGTAAACGTGCGCTTGACGAGTCCACTGTGCTCATGGCTGCCCAGGCTGTGCTCCGGAACGATGCGCACCGCACTTTAGAGGTTATCAAAAGCATCGTAGCCGCACTCAACTGTTCCGTTATCATGGAGTGCTATACTGTTATCAAGGTTGCTGGAGCTGGAACATTCGAGATAGCGTCTGCTTAGTGCCGGATGGAAGTCCAAAGGGAAACGTGCGTGCCATTTTCCGGGTAAAGCTGGTCACAGACACCATGGTCAGTAGGAATCGAGTAAAGTGCTTTTTCCTTCGAGGGGGCGGCTGACACGGGAAAGCCCCGAGTTAGAGGAGATTAGGTGACTCCTAAGGAAGTGTCAGCTTTTCTTTTTACTTCTTCTTCTTCACCACTTTTGGCTCGATTCAATGCGCTTCGAGCATGGGTTTTGTTTCCCTCGTATTAGATGCGTGCATCGGATGAAGATGTGTCTGTAAGAGGCTCCCCTCCCTATTCCCAATTGTGGGCTGCCACGCAGGTACGACGTACGGAACTCCGCGATTCTTCAGCACGCTTGGTCTCACCGATGGCGTATCTCCCGAAACTTCATAAACGTTAGCATCCGTGGGCCACCCGAAATCGTCGCGGTTCTGGCCCCGCTTTTTTTCTTTGCTTTTCTGATTCTGCCTTTTACCGGGTGCAGCATAGACCGCAAATGGCCGGAGTAGGCAACATGCGGATTTTCCCTCAAGTCCTAAATTAAAAATAACACCTATGACCGGCTAAGCAGCAGCTAAAATAGGCAGGCGTCGTCTCATCTCGCCTCCTCAAAGGATTACAAGCCTTCACCAGGGGGGTTACATATATAATGGCAGACGACATTTCATAGGAGATAACGACGCACCACCATTGGCCGCATTCCAGGGAAGACGAAAAAAAGTAAAAGCACGAGCAATAAAACGGAAATAGAATACGTCCTTCCACATCTTTTACTCCTCTATCAAGAATTATTATTAGCCCTCCGCTGCCGCCAGGAGCTTCGGGTTATTCGGCGTCGAGTGAGGGTCCCACTGTTGCCAGCCACAACACATGTTAAAAAGAAAGATCGTGGCGGTGGGGGGCAGACGAAGGGTCGATGTCCGAAACTTGTCAAGGTCACCGAGTTCTTCCGTTCCCTATAATCTGTGTTCCAATAGAGCGAAATTTAGTGAGCCGTTTGGCTTCCGCAGGATATTTATTTACTGATGCTACATACAAGATAGAAAGTGATGTCTCGTCGTCGGGAGTTCTTTGGGGCTCAGATGGCAATTGCAACAAAATGGTCGTTTATTCGCGTTGCGGATGCTTCGTAGATAGTGCCAAAGGCTCTCGTGTTTACGAAGGCTGTCGGGAATACCGCGCAGAACCCATCGAAGCGAATTAACTATCCCGGGAACGAAAAAAGAAGGAAGTATAAAACATCGTCTTGCGTCTCTGCGTTTAGAGCTAAGTTGCTGCCATTCTTGCTTTTTTCTTTTTGAGGCATTACACAAATTTCCCACTTATAGCGAGAACTTGCGTCCACGGTTCAAAGTAGAAAGACGAGATTATGGCTTATCTGTTCCGTAACGCCACGAATGTATGTATGTGCATATCCTCGACAGATAGCGCCAAATGAAAGCCGGGGCCCCGAGAGAAAATCTGGGCAGAGCGCAGGGGAGCAGAAGGCAAGCTTCCTCAGGGCTGCCATTGGCCTCGGATCCGGAAGAGCGGCAAACTCAGTCGGAAAGTAAAATATGCCGCCATCGGCTGCCGATACATCCCATGCCCGAAGGAAAAAGGAAAAGGAGGGTTTCTTCCACATTTCTCGATATAAAAAGAAAAAGACGACTGAGGAACAGTTAGGAAGGTGTCAAAGAAGGAAGAAGATGAATCAAAAGATGAAGAGGAGTCTGAAGAAGAAGATGAACAACTGCTCGGTGCACACCGCCTGTCTAGCCATTGCTTTCTTCTTCTCTAAAACATACAGACAATGATGCATCATTTTTGGGGCGGCAGATGACTCAGCTGCTTTTGAAATTGTGTTGTCCTTTTGAGAAGCGGCGAGCGTAGATACGGTGCATGCATGGCACCAGACACAAGGGAGCCTTCGTCGTACCTTGCGTCTCGAAAGCGATAAAAGTCGACCGGTTACGAAGCTAAAAAGTGGAGACTCGGATCTGCACTAAACAGAACAAACAGAACAGAAACTAAAACGAGAGTAATGATAACAAAAGTAGGATAAAAAAAATGATGCGGTGTATCACGTTGTCCTTTTTTACCTTAGTGAACTTCGGTTAGCGTCTTAAACGTTACTCTCTGAATTTTGTGAGCACTCGTTGGGTCTTTCCCTCTTTTTGAGGCTAAACATGGATTAGTACTGCGACAATTACTCTGTTAGCGAAGTGTTAGCGATGAAATTAGTCATAT
>JARGYV010083644.1:0-10544 GCA_029532675.1 Ornithodoros moubata
CATTGTTTTCACCGGATCGAGAGGACGAGGATGAGTTATAGATTCGATTGGTTGGATCGGTCGGACTGGTAGCGCACTAGGGTACAACCTTTGACGCTGGCAGAAATCCACGGGAAAATGGCGGACCTTGGGTGACTTGACTTAAATGGTAATGTAGGGTCGAGAAGCATGACGGGACACTTTTTCCTCAGCCCACTGAATGATTTCGAAGGCCAGACCTTGGGCCAGCATTGCAGGAGTACCTTGACGTCCGGTGGGTTGGTGACTCCATTCTTTTGAAAGAACCTCCTCAGGGCCCCTGACGCAGCAGCCATGAGCACGTCGTTGAAGGAGCATCGCGTCACTTGTTTGATGCGATGCACTTGGGCTCTGGGAATGGCGTCCGACCATGCTATCACTCGCTGCCTGCCTGCAGAAAGCGTCGAGCCCAGGAAGCGTTATTTCCCACACTCAATCGAGACCGACCTGGAATGTTACATCCGCCTCTTGGACGTATCAGTTCCCGCAGCGCAAAAAAAGCTTTCTCAACGATTAGTAGGTTGTGTCCAGCGCAAAAAGAAAGAAGGGAGGCTAACGCAGACACGCCCTAAACTATGTATTTTCCTTTGGCGAAGAAAAAATTCCCAGACTGGGAGAAAAGTTTACCAGCAGGAATGCCCCTCTGGAGAAGATTCAAGTCCTTGCGTGTGAGCAGAAGCCACGAGAAGAGGAATGTCAGGGGGCCAACAAGAAGGGCACGGAACACGTTCAGGGCGAACCCCTGGCCCCCGAACCGGGGCTTCAGGCGAAGTCTCGGACTATTGGGGTCACACAAGTGGTTGCACAAGAGCTTCATTAAAGACACCCCGTCACTGATCACCTAGAGAGGAAAAGGCTTTCGCTATAGAAAGCTCAAAGTGAGGCAAATCCGTGTCTGACCTGGTGCACTCTGGCGACAAGGACAGTCTCCTTGCCGTGCTCATAGTTTGGTAGGAGATGAATGTCCCACAGTGGTTTATCCACATTCATGCCTTTCGACATAATGGCCATGATGTACCCATTCAGCTGACGGATGTTGTTCACGTGGCGCGTGTCCTCGATCACGTGACGTTCAATGCGGAAGGTGTCGTCCTCGACCCAGGTAAAGCCACCAACCACAGGGAGGATCTTACGGGTGAACCTAAACAGAATTCCTTGCTTACGGCTATTCAGTTTCGTCCACACTTGTTCCACAAAGGGTGGATTAACGGAACCCATTGATCGGCGTTTCAAAGACTTCAGAATTCAGCGTAGAGTCCCATAGGTGCGGAGGACCTAAGGATCTCCGAAGGCGACATGAAACCTGTCATACGGTGCGCTCGTCTCGTATTTACCCTGTTTTTGAACACGTACGCGCTCGTGGTATGGCCACAACAAGTGTTCTTCTGGGAAAGCAAAAGCTCTCATAGTGCCTGCAGTAATGTCCCTTTCTAGGGTTGTGTTTCCCCCAAGACCCATGCGTCAAGAACGTACCTTCGAAAGATCCTCTTGCCTTCGTCGTTTCTTTTATCGAGCACTCTTTCGACGATAAGCCTGGCCAAATGGGTGCCTGAAAGGCCGGGCTCCAGAAAAAAGACACAGTGGGCAACATGGAAGTTGAACTCGGAATCGTGCAGCCAGAAGGTGTCCATGGCGGACACAAAGCGTTTGTCATCTTCACACAGCACCCCCTGTTGAGCTGAGGCACAAGATGTGCACACGTGCCTCAGGAGGATCGAAAGAGGCAACAAGGCGGCCACGACCATCACCAGGGGCAAACCGGCCACCACAGCGATGCACACAAAGGCAACGGAAGCCAGGAAACAGGCGGCCAAATTGCGATCGACGGGATGCGTCAGGGGCTTCACTGGGACGCTCCGCAGATAAGAAGCCTCTTTGGGAACTGCCACTGTGACGCTGCTGGCCTCCCTGACGTCCGCCACTCTCATCGGGATGCCATTGCGTGGCTCTCTGCAAGGAAACACTGATTGACGAGACGCTATCGCTCCAACCGAAAACGTTCACTACATATTTTTGTTAACGCCGATCACGCCCTTGCCTATAGAATTTATTCAGCGACGATGTACCCATAGTTACTTCCTCGTGGTCTCTACGCCTAGCTGCGCTCCTTTTTCAAGTATTTCATCTGCAAGGAGCATTTCTTCGCTCCCTTTCCCCAAGTAGGTCCTTCCCCTTCTCGATTGCTGTCATCAACTTCTTTTGCCTTCCTCTTTTTTCCGCTAGGGTTTACTTGGGAAGGCACTTTGCAACACTGCCGATTATTACACGCATTTTCTAGGACATTTAATTTCTAGGCCCGTGCGAGTCCTCGTAATTTCGAGCTCGAACTCGAGCCTTTCTCATACTCGGCTCGTAACATCTGAGCTCGGAAACTTTCGAGCGTTGTTTTGAGCTCTTGCTGAAAAGATACCCCTTCCACTGGCCAGTCGTCGAGAAGAAAGGGATTTGCACTGGACGCTAAGGCCACGTAGAGCCACGAAATGAGCTGCGCTCCAGTGTTGCTTCCTCTTCATGGCACAACAAAATTGCTTTTTCCTGCGCGTATTTCATAACACGCGATATACTCGAACTGGGCTCGAAAGTTTAACTGCTCGCGCAGGCGGAATAATTTCACAAAAAATGCTCCTAGGGAGAGAGAGGAGAGGCCTTGTTGAATGCTTTTCCTCCTAACACTGGAGTTTCGTGGGAAAGGCAACTCTCAACGGATTATCGCTTTTCATGTTCGGTCGATGTCCTTCCAAATGTAATTTCCTGAAGGCCTAATTTCGTTGCAGCCTTTTCAGCAAGCAACAAAAATCACGACCTTTATAAAACCCAAATGGGGAGTTGATGCTTTACTGTCGACAATATGCGTAAGCAAATGCATTCAGTTGTAGTTGGGAGGTAACATAGAAGCACAGACTCCAAGTGAACTGCTTACAGCAAGGTGAACGCGTGTCTATGACTTTACCCTGCGCCCAGTGCCTTGCATTTTGTAACCAGCTCAAGTTATACGAGCAGCAATATGAATGGCCGAATTCAACCCCGATTCTTGTCACGTGATGAAATCCTCCGCATCAACAGACGAATCACCTTTAATTAGAAATCATTCTCGGAATGAACTGCTTCTATTGTGATGTTTCTCTCGAGTGAAGCCTTTTTCATCCTCGATCGACGGCATACGAACGACTGTCCCTGCAGCATCCAATTCATTTCCAGTGCCGACTTTACTTCTTCTATAGGTGAAAAGCCAACCATTTGTAAACGTTCCTCCCCTGAGACTAGCGTCTCTGCTTTGGTCAAGCTGTAACATCCATTTTTCGAGTGAGTGAGTGAGTGAATTGAAATGAGATGAGCCAGCCTTCATTGGCTGCGCTCTAAGGCTTCTGTGACGGGGACCGTTTATTGCCCTTCCAAAAAGGGAATCTTGTTCCCGGTCAGTCCGAGTTGTTCCTCCTGACTACTGGAGCTTCTGAACGTCGCTTACCTGCTGGTGACAAAGGCTGCTGAACAGTGCTGCTGCTCTGGCGGGGGTTCTTTACGTGCAGCCAAAGGGCCTCATCCATTTAATGGCACTCTTTAACAGGTGGCTCAACTTGCTTCTTAACGAAAGTGGGACGAAAAGCCAATGATGCAAAAGCCTCGCATGTGTAACCCACACTGCGAGGAGAATCCCACAGAGGGAATATTCTCCGATCAACTTCTTCTGGGGTTCAACGCGAAGCACTTTGGAGAATCCTAGTACGGGGGGACTCGAGACGCCATATTTGTTCTCTCTCTCGCCCTTCTGGTCGAGTCCATTGCGCTCAGGGCGGGGAGATCGCTCCACTTTCTATTCAGGCGGTCGCTTTACGAAATGAAATTGATGTTATCTCTAATAGTGAGTAGGATAAAGCAATCCTTCAGGCAAGGTCCCAGAACCAATTTTTCCGGTCGCATGGAATAACAATTGTTCCTCTTTTCGTTGTAGGCAAGCAGAACGGCGAAATGCTTTCATTCGTATCAAGAAAAATGAGCAATATTTGCTCCCAGGGACGGGCAGAATATACGAATCAAGCAAATGGGTTGTTTTGAAGGCCACTTTTGAGCAAGGTGTTGTGCAGTGAAAGCACGCTTTACAGAATCGTTCTCGGGACGGGCAACGCCCACTTGGAGGGAAAGACAACGGTTCCGTGTCATTAGCAAAGCAGAAGGTACACGTGTTCTAGGCATTAATATTCGTAAGGCTTCGTACGAACGATTTAGAATAGTAATCGTTCTTCGTATATCCATTTGGATATTTTAGATCCCAAGCCAGAGCGCACCAAGAAACCGAAAGCCAAAGCGATGCGAGAAAGCCCTGTGCTGCGGAAGTTGTTCACCGCTCTGACCAAATGCCGACCTGACCTGGCTAATGGCCAGAGAGGAGAAGGCGACGCATCGCACCCGTGTTCATCCAAGCAATTTTACGTATGTCGATACAGTTTTCCCCTCGTTAGACACAAGTAGAAATGCATTTGACAGGCGCATATTACTTGTCCTCTCCTCAACGGTTCCTATTTTACTTTGCAATTGGTTAATTATCTTTTGTGTCGCACCTAACTCAGCAGTCGTGAACGATTTTCCCGGGCACTGTCTCACACGGTAAAAAGACAGTACGTACAAAAACGCTCTCATTTGCCCCAGCTTCATCCACCGCTGGCGCTTCACTTGGAAAGTAGACTGTGATGCTCGAGGGCAATCACGCGGTTCAACTCAGAACCCAGCGAGCTCTGTGTAGTGCGACAATTTCAGGTTTCACTTTTCCTCCTTTCCATCCGTTCTTTGCCAGGGTTTTCGATGCCTAGTACGCGTGACGCTCACCAGATAGCGCCACCATCGCGCCTCTGTCGCACGGCACGATTCTTTTTTCTTTTTGCAACTCAGGGAACCACCAACGTCTGCGTGTGAGTACGAGAAAATACATGTAACTTGATATGTAACTTTCTCACGGGGCAGCGCAGCCTCCTGAAATTCCTGTATGTTATTTAGTACGACAAATAACTTTCCTGTGCGAAATTATATATGCGAGGGAAAAATATTCATGGTTGTAGGACCTCCGAAGCAGAGGCGTTTTCGGTGAAACACCACGTATTTTTGGGGCTGGCGTCAGATTTGGAGAAGTAAAATAACGCGCTAACACGATGCAGAAATCAAACCGCGAAAGCACTGAAATCAATGTGGCGTTGTCTGCCAGACATCGCGTGTGTTATCGACATCAATTCTTGTCTTTTGACGCAAATCTCAACAGAACACAGGGAGGGAGGGGACTGCTTAAAAAAGATGCCAAAGTGCGTCATAATGATGATTCTAACCACATCTTACTACAAGGCATTCCCAGCACATACTTGGAGCATTTGCATTATTTGAGAGAACGTAAAGGAATGGCTCGTTGAAGCTCCAATCTATGTGACAATATATTTAGTACACAGCTGCAGATGTCTCTCTTTTGTAGGCTTTGTCGACATTTTCTTGAGAACATTTTTTGCTTTACGTTAGCTCCATATGAAACTGCGCTGTTTCTACACCCAGCGGAGATTGCTGCCTCATCATCTGCGCCAGAAATCACGAGCATGGACAACGTGTTTTCCTTTGTGCTGCAATATCCAGTGGTTATTAATTCTCTTATACCCTTGTAAAGAAAAGAACATGTTGTCAAAGCATTCACCAGGAACAAATTTTTCGTGTCATGATTTATTCCCATATTCAAAGTCTCACTAAGTGGTGTTACACAAATGGAACAAAACGAGGTCTTGTGAAAGATACCCAAAATGTGCCACCGTAGGAATGTACAGCATGTTACATATGTCAATTGATTGCTGTACAAATGAAGGCCATCTTGGCTTCCAACTATTGCTAGCGACTGCAATGGAAGTGCACATTGAACAAGGTAAAGCCCATTACCGCTACTGGTCTAGGAAGTGGCCTTTGGTGCACTTCGCAAACTGTAACCTATTCAGCAAGACTTGAGAGTGCTGGCCAGAGCACTGGATGTGCTTAAGGCCTCAAAGGCAATAAGAGAAGCAAAATCTCTCTTCCTATTTGGATACATCCCTCTCGTTACAATAATGTTCTTGCTCTTGAGTCGAACTAATGATGGCCACTCCTTTGCACGAGCTAGCTATGACAGTTGAAATATCCAGTCCCTCCCGGAT
Organism: Ornithodoros moubata; assembly: GCA_029532675.1. Taxonomy (NCBI): domain Eukaryota; kingdom Metazoa; phylum Arthropoda; class Arachnida; order Ixodida; family Argasidae; genus Ornithodoros; species Ornithodoros moubata. The sequence continues at coordinate 6,171 of JARGYV010083644.1, forward strand.
GCAGGAATTAAACAAAATGATACAAAACTGCAGAATGGATTTTTTTTTCTCAATGCCTAGCATAAAGCGCAAAGCAGGCTCTCAGTGAGTTGCCATGGAAGCTGATCAAAGTTGCCAGTTAATGCATTTCTCCTGTCCATTTATTGGCAGAAACCTTCCAAATGAGTAGCACACACAACAGGGAAAAGAACTATGCTGCGTGCCACTGGTTCAAGCAACGCTGACAAAGGATCTTTTTCTAAAGCAAGGTCTCCCTTTTTGAGTCGTGCGCTTAAATCATAGAAGTAGCAAAGGCCCCTTTCGTTTCCTCGCCCAGGCCTCTGACAGAGCATTCAAGAGACGCCCCAATGTCATACAAACAAAAATTGGGATAACCATTCTGACAACGTGTGCTTTTATGTCGGACTTTGTACACGCAAAAATTAAAGCAAAGCCCTGCAAGTAAAGTATAGGCAACGTAACAAACAGTGGAATATGTTGAATAGGACGCGACAAGAACTGCGTGAGGCAGTTGGAGTGGTATGACTTCACTCTGACTATGACGTAGAAACTGCTCTGATTGTCGAGAAGGGCATGAGCTGCATACAATCCGCCAAACACATAGCAAAGGAGCAGCAGCCAGGCACAACGCTGACGAAAGTGCATCCTTCCGCTGCCACCTCGTAGTACCCATGAAAAGTTACTTGCGACTGTCTGAAAATGAGACAAAGCTTTCACTTGAAAAGCCAGCAAACACTGACTCCGACAGAATGGTTCATCTTCCAGCGGTTCACGAATATTGTATTACCAGCGTTTGGCATTATTTAGCAAATTATAATTTCTGCAATATGCCAACTGCAATGCAGACGAACGACTGTTACGTATAAATCTCCATAAACGGCAGAAATGCCGGCTATCATGTGGATCATTTCATAGAAACCATAGCAAGTATTATACATCATATAAAATAACAAATGTGACAAATTTAAGGAACTCTTTTGCAAGCTTTTCTCGATCACGACAAGCGTGATTTCTTCTTTCCCGTGTACAGTGAAACGTAGTAGTGATTCGTCATAACGGGCCAGCCAAGAACAACTTACATTTGACACGAAGCGATGAGTGCATGATATGGCCACTGTTAATCAGTTCATGAGGGTTCTCGTCTAAGTGGCTTATCAAAAACTGCTATCTCTCTCAGATAACACGGCCAAGTTATAGATTTCATACCGAGAGACGGTGTTCCTAGACGTGCAGAAGACGAAAGTGAATGACAGCATTTAGCTACCACTTGTCTCGGCTTGAACCGAATCAGATTGGCCCCACTCGCAGCCATGGGACGGAAAAAAATCCGTTCTCTGAGCATGCGCTCAGTGCGTGGAGCCGGTTCTGGTTTCGGTTTGCAGCTGGTGAGTGCTGTGGGGTACACGACTTTATAAAGTGCATCAGATGGTCGTAAATCGGATGCTTGTTTTGGGACGTTTTTGATTTCCTGAGAAAGATGCCAAACTGCGTCGTCCGCTTTTGTAAAAGTAGAATTCAGCTTATAAGCTGGAGTGACCTTTCACAGGTGCGTATACCAACTGAACGTGGGTACTGATCAGTGTGACCCATTTTAGTTGCGGTTGTTAATGAGCAGGTTAGGCATTGTTTTCGACTAGGTTTCCAGTCGACCTGGAGCGGAAGGTTCTGTGGATTCGAGCTTTAGAAATGCCAGATGGGTGGCAGCCGTCCAAGTTCGCACAGTATGTTCGAAACACTTACGTCAAAATGGGCGAGAGGCTGTTCATAAATACGCACCAGTTACTCCTACTACTCCTTGGTTTCTTATTGTGTCTTGAATGCTAAGAACGATAACCGTAGAAGCGATGAAGAATGCAGTATGCAAAGCTATATACGAACACTTCTGTGCGGCAAATTGGCAGAGATTCGCTAAATCCTCTCACTTGATGTGTCATTCACCTATTTTCTGATCAACCTTTTGAAACATAAGTGAACGTGAAAGATAGACGGGCTTTCTTGGGAAGGTTCACGTCATTCTCGGCTCTTCATCACGATGCGCTGTTTACAAAAGGTTAGCAGGTTACTGACGTCACGTGGCTTTGTCCAGCCACCTATCTTGACGTCACTTCCACCACACCTGGTGTGAAGCATGGCGGGCAGGGGTCCTCCTTATGCCTCCATGCTGGCAGGGGTTTCGCCCCTCGGCCATGCCGTTGGTGCTTGTTCATTGCTTTTTGTTTCAGGCACCTTGGTTTTAAAATTTCTACGAACCAATCACAGTACAGAGCCTTGAGGCCGATGGAGTGCGAGCCGTGGCGGGGATGATGTGAGCGCCGAATAATGAAATGCTCGCGATAACCTAGTAGTGTGGTAAGTGGTACTAGTAGGGGTACGTCCGCCAAAATGTTTGGTGACCCTTTCCCCGAACATGTATTTGGTAATTATTACTACCAGAATGTAGACTTCCATAGAAAGAACAAGATTTCCCATCTCTTTCAATCTCGACTCCGCGTTTACTTCATTTAACCCTTATTAATATAAGAAACTTTACCTGTGAGTATTGTGTGTGATTATCGAATCGGGGAGGACTGGATAAAATTTCCTGGAGCACATCTTCGGCGGTGTAACACAAAGTGAAACGAAAAAGCGCAAAAAATCGCCCCCGGGTGGGCTCGAACCACCAACCTTTCGGTTAACAGCCGAACGCGCTATCCGATTGCGCCACGGAGGCTGCTAAGCCGCCAGGATACAACCTATTATAACGACGAGGCGCATCCATTTGCGATCTGGTTGGTCAAAGTAACTGGCGGACGCAACAGAGCGCGTTTCCCACTAAATACAATCTACCAAGAGGGTCGATTGGAACGGTAGACAACATGAATCGTTATCAACTGCAAGCATGTGTAGGGACTTTTCAGTGAACACCAAGCATCTCGATAATACCGTTTAATGCATAGAAGAAAAGTTGCAAGGCATACATGGGTGGGGACACACGTCCGAATCCTACTGCCTTCTTCGAAGCTCAGCTGCCTCTCCATGACGCTGTGCTTTCATAGAACCCGGACTGAGCCAGGCACACCGCAATACTGTTGCTGTGCACCGTCCACTGAATCACCAGAAGCATCGTTTGTCGGCGCTTGGTAAATCGGCAAGGAGTTCAGTAATTGGGAAAATACTAAGGCAGGCTTCCCCTTAAAACAGCATAATAATCAAGTTTTTCTCAACCAATAGTGCGCTGTTTCAGAAGAAAATCATGCGCGATAATCCCCAACTACTACCCGTAACGTTCATAGACTCTTTTTAGCTCTCCTCTTTTGAAACAAAACTAACCTCAAAGAACGCACTGCCAAGGTGGGAAGTTTCGGAATCAAGCCTGGTTGGATGGACGGCTTCTCCTTTGGATCGGGTGGCAGAAGGAAAAGAAAGGATGGTGAAATTGGCTTACTAACCGCACCCTAGCATGGCAATAAAATGTGCCCACCAAGATGGTGGGCCTCCGTTCTGCTTTCGTTCTTTGCATCACGTCTCCCCCCCTATTCTTGAAACCGAGTGCTGCCGTCTCGTCCTCCCTCCAGCACATACCGTATCGACCCCAGTCGTAAGCTCGTCCCAGTGCGTCTTCGTGCGCAACAAACGCTTCAAACAGGGCCGTTTATGGGCTCTGCTATATATAAAGGGCTCTGGCTTCAAAAATCAAGGAGCTTCCCCTGGAATTGTCCCTTTCTCTATTTCACTTTTATGCCGGTGGGTGGTAGTTGTTCAAAGTCGACTTGTTTTACATTCGTGCCAGTCAATTCCTTCTTTCTAGCTCCTTCACCCTTGCCTTGATTAGTGATGATTAGTAGCATGGTCTCGTGTGTCCGCGAACCCCGTTTGAACTGCGCGCCATTGAAAAATGGTCACGTGACCCGCGCTTGACAGTCACATGACTTTTGGTGGAGGCGTGTCGCGAGACGCAAGTTCGGTCTTTCGGTCCGTGGAGGTAAGAAGGAAAGGAGGCGCCACAAAGATCAGGCCGTGGGACCCCTCTGGCGGTTGCGTGTGTCAAAACCGCCATTACGCCTTGCCCAAAACATTCTAGCGTGTTGCGAGTATGACTATTTCTAGCCATGTTTCTACGTATATATAATGGAATTAACCAACGAATCAGCAGCGGTGCCTTCGAAGCCTGCATTACAAGCCACTGCATCCAAGAAAGGCAGCAGGAACGAAGAAAAAAAGAAAAGCGTTTAGATTAACATCGTAAAACAAGGTACGTTATCACGCTGGAAATCTGTTGTATTCTGTGTAGCATCCGTTGCGCACAAAGGTTTAACAAACCAACCACCCGAGTAGAAGAATCTCGTTTTCCACTAAGCGGCACTGTCTTGTAGAAGCATGAAGGAAATCTTGTAG